>JASANE010025170.1:0-54862 GCA_030248225.1 Trileptium ribeirensis | reverse complement strand
GTCCTACAGAAACCTCCTGCTGCGTTGGCAACTCGGATTGTACGATCAAAAGTGGGGCTGACCTACCAAGAACGCTTGCTCGTTTTTCTTTAGGGAAACTCGCAAGACGATTGTGTAACAACGCGCCTTCCGTTCGAACATATACATACTTGTATACCAGCTGTACACAACATACCCCGCGTTCTGCGTTTTGTTTATTTACCTGATGGATAAGTTGTATAGTTCATTGTAGCTTTTAACTAATTTCCTCTCGTAAAAGGTAATTGACCAAATAGAGCTCAAATATTGCCAGTTATATGATTTTGCATATATATTTGATTTTCACTGTTAACTTCTGTGACATTTTTGCCACGAAATGTTGCAGTTCAAGGTACAATTGCACAAGGGGTATTTTTTTGTCTCAGTAAGTTATAGTACAGGGTACTAGTTCTGAAAAGGCCCATTTCACAAAATGCCTAAACTGCCTCAAAGCGATACACTGAATTAAAAGTATCATTTAGAAACGAATTTTGTAATATTTATAATTAGGCATATACAGTAATCGTACCCCAACTTTGACACTATTGTTGTTCTATAGTTATTTTTAGGTAACTTTCTGTGCAATTTATGGTGCACCGCTATTATCACAATGCACTTCACTTCTACAAAAATTTCAACATAGTTTTGCCCTAATACCAAAACTGCTACATACATAGGGTTTGTTTTTACGCGCATAGCGAAAAATTTACCAATGTACCGTTACTCAACGTGCGACCCATTAAAATTGCACTCTTGTACCAATTTTCCGTACCCCAATGTAACACATTGTCTGACATTTAGAGAAATGTTACGTACTTGTTAAACTTTTTGAAAAGTGGGTCTATCGTATCGCCAAACTATACTGTGTTCACATTGCATTGTGATTCGATGTGATTAGATTTGATCACTCACCACGAATCAAACTTTATACCTATCATATCACAGTATTTTTCCATTATTCTTTCTGATTTGGACGAGTCAAAATTGTATTATTTTGTATTATACCTACAGTTTAGCAATTCGGTTGCAATGTGAACAATTAATCAAAATACATAATTTTTTAAAACCGGGTTAGAAGGCTTCGGAAGTTAAAAAAAGTCCCAAAAAAATTGTCATACAGCCGAAAATGGACATTATCAACACATCTTCTATTTGACTAGTGGAAGATAATTGAAAATTAATTTGCCGTATCTTCTGAAAATTTGAACATTTTTGAGCTGGGAAAGCACATGCTCTTATTACATGTATATAGTTGTATGTGATCTTTTGTAAAATCGGAAAATAAGACGTCACGTGGAAGCTTAATTTATGAAATTCCCGAAGATGCCAGGCGTGAATCATGTTTTCGCTCAGAGCTCACAAGTATCATGCCCGCGAAACATGCGAATCTTACATGCTGGCAAACATTTAAATTTGTAGATTTGACGGTTCCCATATGCAATTGTGCTTTACACAATTTTTATGAAAAAGAACAATTGAAAGAGAAAAGCGGAGGTTGAGAGATAATTTCCGAAAAGTACTGGAATGCGTAAATCAATTTTGAACCTCATTTATTGACAAACACACGGAAACTTTAAAGACAAGATTAGTTTATTACTTTGATGATGCAAGCCTAGCAAGACCCAAAGCTCCTCTATTAGCATCTCGCCTTCAATGTTAAAGGTGCGAAGTCCTCCGCTAATTCTCTTTAATAACCAACTACCGGTTTACTTGAAACAATTATATATTTTTCGTTGCATTAAATCAGTTCCCTTTTCGTAATCCATGCAAATTACACTCGTTTTATTTTTTTTTAATTTCCAGTTTGCACACATTTCAATATTTTATAAGCATTAGGCAATGGCGGTAAGAAAGCTTTGCGCGTTCATCTTGGTTTTCTTCTCTTTCATTGTAGCTAAAAGGCTTTTTACGCCCAGTCAAAAACGAAATTAAATCTGACATGCAATGGTTGTGCGCAATAACCAATTAATTGTTGCTGCAGTAAACAAATAAACAACCGCACGTTGCTGTAATAGCATGACGCAGTGCTTTGTTTGGAAGAACCGAATGTTGGCACAAATGGATCTGTGGCGAGGTCATACATATCCAATTCGAAATCGCAAAAAATCAAACCTAAAAGAAACTTTTATCTTCTCTTTAGTTGCATAAGACTAGACCAATGACCGCCACTAAACTTCTAACAAATACTTTAGTGATAGCTCGGCTAACGGTAGATTCGCAGCAACAACCACATATATAAATTCGTCAGGACATATATTTTAACTCTCATAAGTGTATATATAGCTTTTGAATACCGGAAAATCAGGATTACCCAAGGCGCTCTATCACTAGGTTACTGTCCACCTTGTGTTTTTTCTTTAACTTCATGGGTGGTGTAGGTCAACATGTCCACTTTCTAAATACTTCATAGGCACCGTCTCTTGCTTCATCTGCAATGTCTAGCAACCCGTTTGTTTCAATATTTCATTTTGGCCAAATTGTTAAAATAAATTTTTTTGATTTTTTGATTTCGGTCCCCCCTTGCGCTCAAAATTTTCTAAAAAATTTCCCGAGAATTTTTTATTTTATATAGCATTTGAGCACAATTGATGGTAATGTCAGCCAATCCCGTTGAACTTGCTTAATGACTTAGGTTTAGGCAATAATTAGACTTAGCCTTAAGCTTGGGACTTCACATAAAACGCAATTCTTTCTAAAACCAAGCCGATGGCGCTGATTTAGCAACCATTCTCACCACTCCAAATGCGGTACGAAGTATTATATAAGACTACATTAATCAAAAAAATTTTTCTAAAAATGTATAGCATTAGAGACTATTGGAAACTCAAACAAATTGAAAAAGATTTATGCCTAAACTCGCCTAAAATGGACATTTCTTAAACCTCAGCTCGAGTATGAGGTTTGTTAATACCTTAAGAAAACGGTGCCTATGAATCTTCAAAAGTGAACACATCGCACTTTCCACCACCCCCCATGGAGGTTAAAAAAGAAAAAACCCCAAGGTGGACAGTAACCTAGCGATAGAGCGCCTATTCGGGTACCCTAATTACAGTATTCGAAAAAGCTATATATACACTTATAAAAGTAAAAAATATATATCCTCAGCGAATTTATATAGTTGTTGTTACGAATTTTCCGTTTTAATAGCCGAGCTATCACTAAAGTATTTGTTCAGAAGTCTTTCACGGCAGTCATTTCATTTTACATATGTAACTAAAGAGTAGAATAAAACTTTCTTTTAGGTTTGATTTTTTTGCGATTTCCAATTAGAAATATATTATAGACCTCACGCCACAAAATTCACTTTGTGCCAACATTGGGTTCTTTCAAACAAAGCACTGCGTCATGCTATTACAGCAACATCCGGTTGTTTATTTGTTACTGGCGACGATTAGGTAATTTACTTATCGCACAGACCAGTATCATGTCAGATTTAATTTCGTTTTTTAATTAAGCCACTAAAAGCCTTTTAGCTACAATGAAAGGGGAAGAAAACCAAGATGTAAATACACAAAGCTTTCTTACCGCCATTGCCTAATGCTTATAGAAATACTTGAAATGTGTGCAAACTGGAAATTGAATATGAAACGGGTGTAATTTGCATGGATTACGAAAAGGGAACTGATTTAATGCAACAGAAAAATATATAATTGTTGCATTAGAAAACCGGTAGTTGGTTATTAAAGAGAATTAGCGGAGGACTTCCACACCTTCATTCGTGGGAGGCGGAGTGTGTAATAGAGGAGCTTGGGTCTTGCTAGGCTTGCATCATAGAAAGTAATAAACTAATCTTGTCTTTAAAGAGTTTCCGTGTGTTTGTCAATAAATCAGGGTTCAAAATCGATTTACGCATTCCAGTACTTTTCGGAAATTATCTCTCAACCTCCGCTTTTCTCTTTCAATTGTATTTTCGTAAAAACTGTGTAAAGCACAATTGCATCGGGGAAATTTTACCGTCAAATCTACAAATTTGAATGTTTGCCAGCATGTAAGATTCGCATGTTTCGCAGCATGATCTGTTTGTGTGAGCTCTAGACAAAAACGTTGTAATATTCATGATAATATTCACGCCTAGCATATTTCAGGAGCCTATTTATCAGTAAAATTAAGCTTCCACATAACACCTACTTTCGTCCCAATTTACGAGAAGATGGCATACGATTATATACATGTAATACAAGCATGTGGATCTTTTCGATTGTACCCCCAGCTCAAAAATGTTCAATTTTAAAGATACGGCAATAATTTTGGTATCGCTCCACTAAGTCAAATCAAGGATGTGGTTCTGATAATGTCCATTTCGGCTGTATGACAATTTTTTTTCGATTTTTTAGGTTCCCAAAGCCTTCTTGGTACCCAAAGTTTTCGAAAAACTATGTATTTAATATTGAGTGTTCACATTGCAACCGATCCGATTGTGGTCTGATCCGATGCGACACAGTATGCACAATTTTGACTCATCCGAATCAGAAGATGAGTGAAAAAATACATATAAATACACACGTATAAGGTAGGTATAAAGTTTGGTCGTATCGGATCGGATGCAACGTGAACACAAGTTGGGTCGGATCGGATCTAATCACATCGAATCAGATGCAATGTGAACACGGCCATTAATATGTGACAATACGATAACAGACCCACTTTTCGAAACTTAAGCAAGTACATAACATCTGTTTCTCTAAATGTCAGACAATGTGTTACATTAGTACAGAAAAATTGGTACAAAATCATTTAATGGTGGCACGTTGAGTAACGGTAATGCACGTTGGTAAGACATATAGGCATAGAAAACAAACCCTCTGTCTGTGTTTGAGCTAGCAGTTCATATTAGCGCAGAACTATGTTGAAAGAGTTTGTCTGATTGAATAGTGATGAGTGCACAGTACACCATATCATCTGATCACAAACACACAGAAAATAGTTACCTAAAAATAACTATATCAACAACAATAGTGTCAAACGGGTACGATTATATATGTAATATAATATTACAAAATTCGTTTCTAAATGATACTTTTAATTCATGTATCAGTTTAGCAGCGGTTTAGCTTAGCGGTTTATACAAAATGGGCCTTTTCCAGGAACTCGTACCCTGTACTATAACTTACTAAACGATACTTAGTTGGGTGCAATTGCTACCTTGAACTGTGACATTCGTGGCAAAATAAACTCACGGACGGAAGGCAGACGGACGGACTAGGCGAAAATCGAATATATATATCCATCATTTATAACTGGCAATATTTTAACTCTATTTGGTCAATTACCTTTTACAAGGGAAAAGTAGTTAAAAGCTAATGAAGCTATATAAAGTAATCATTTCATGCCCACTTGGGTAAATAAACAAGACGTGAAACGCGTTGTGTTGTGTTAGCTGAGTTTGTCGAGCTATGTATGTTCGACCGAAGGCGCGCTGTTACACGATCGTCTTGCGAGTTTCCTTAAAGAAACAAGCAACGTTTTCTTGGTAGGTCGGTAGTTTGCTTACGCCACTTTTGATCGTACAATCCGAGTTCGATCCCAAGCGCCGGCAGGAGGTTCTGTAAACATTGCACGATACAAAAATCGGTTTGGGTCGGACTTGAAAGAATTAAATACTGTTAGCTTCTCTTTTCACAAAGATAGGGAATTCTGAGAGTATGAATATATAGGTTAGAGAGACGTACACAGCTATATTAGGCGCTACATTTCAAAATGAGCCACCGAATATAAGCAAAGTTGGTTGAATAGTTCTGAAGATATACTCGATTTTCAGCTTGCACTGTGTAATACCTAGAGGCTAAATCTTCAGAAAAATGAGGCCAAAAACGCTAATACAGATTGAGCGATCGCGAAGATATTACTATTTTCGTGTATTTGGGGCCTCACGGAGCCCATTTTTTAACCCGTCGTGAACCAAATGTGCAGCGTCATTATATGATAATAATAGCAGCGCATCATTTAGAGTTACATAGAGCATGAATGCTCTGCTAAATGAGACCATAAACGTATACATAGCTCGAACAATTGCGGAGATATTACCATTTTTGAGTTCCATAGGCCCAATGAAAAAAATTTTGACCAACCGTGCAGCGTAAATATTCACAACAGCAGAACACATTTGCAGTTACATAGAGAATAAATTGTTCTATAAAATGAGACCAAAGACACCTATATTGCTCGAGCGGTGGTAGAAATATCACCATTTTTGTGTATTTTAGGTCACACGAGCCCAATTTTAAAACCCGTTTTGACCTAAATCCCACATCCTATAGAGGCTTATATGATCTACACAATGAGCTCAATTTTCTGACTCAAATATCTACTCCGGTTACAAGTCACAGTAAGTAACGTTATTTTTGGGCCCTTTCGGGACTCGAGCCGAGTTCTTTTGGTCCGTTTTTTGAAGCGAAGGATGTTAGAGTTAGGCTTCACGCCTAAGAGCACAAATAAAGATAACAAGCTTTCGAATGAGCTATACCGTGAATCAATCAGCCGAGCCAAAGTTATGTTATACATGCAGTCCTAAAAACCAATATCTGACATTTGTCAAATTTTACCATTGTCACGGCTTGTAAGAATTCTTCACTTCGCTGCTTTCACTGACTACACTCGGAATTCAATTAAAAGTTAGTTAAGTTAAAAATAGTAACTACAAAACGTTGTGCCTAAGGCATGCTTAGTTATAATATAAGTAAATATTGCTTAAGGACGCTGTTAGTGATCCGACAGATGTCTAGCCAGTATTGGCGCACATTACACAGGCAAAACTTAACATGCTGTCTTCATCGGAGCGTTCATGATACGGCCGTACAAGATTTATTGTATTATTGCACTTCTTTGGTTGGATAATTGATTGTAACTCGTTTTTTACCATTTTGTAAGCTTCTATGATTAGTAAGTTCTGCCACACATAATTACCAGCATATAAAATCTGTGTAACTGACTGTTATTAACATTATGTATGTATTTTTACCCCGATGCATGGCATACGGTACATTGAAGGCAAACGAGTCTTTGTAAGGTAAACTCTATTTGAGCAAAAGTCTATTTAGAGCAACTACAGCGGTTATCGAACTCATTACTGAAACCTAATTACTGGTACCTGTGTAATTTCACTTTACAGACAGCTCGCTTTGGCGATACCGTGTCATCATTAACATATATTGTGATATTCAGAAGCAAAGCAGCATCACTACGCAATAGACCGCTACAGTGAAATCATATAGCCAAAGAAATAATCTTCAACATAGAGCAGAGGTTCGTTATGACACAACGAGAACCCACAATGCTTGGTGATAACAAATGTTTAACGCATAATAACATACCGTTTTTGACTATTTAATACATAAAACGGACACCAAACTCGAAGTTATATGTTTCAAGCAATGGACTACATCATAGGTGCCGAAGTTCGTCGGCTTAGGAGCTGTAGGTGGTCGCAACGAGGGGAAGGAGATGCGCGCGGGGTAGGCCATGTAGTAAATTTTACAAATTTCACGAATTCACAATTTTCTTTGATTTCGCAAAACTATTTTAACAATTTTTTACCTGTTTCGTCAATTTTTACTCATTTGTGTCAATTTTTGCCACAGTCGCTCTAATTTTTTCTTAAAAAATTTACCGTACCTCTTTGGCGCGTGCGACGGCCGCGGCGGAAGTGGGGTTTGTGATACGGACCCTTAGGAGTAGAGGTAGCTTTGAATTCAGAGTGAGCCTGACCATTAGAAGCAATCCCTACCACAACTGATACCTAGGGATTACATTAATAATCCTTTGGACAAAGACATATGTTCTTTTACGAAAAGGCTCTCAATCTAGTCTACTGTTTGAAACAATAACATCTGGTTTTGAGACGGAATATGGGGGTAAGAATTTGGACAGGCACTACCTGCAATATTCGCGGAAAGGTAGTTTAAAACGACATTTATCAGATAAGGCAAAATACATGAATATGACCATGTATCAAAATTTTTGTAAGGAATTATATGGTTTTATTTATTAAAGAATACGCTGCATTTGGAACTATTCGGACGAATTGAACTCCTATAACAAAGGTTATAGTGAGTCTTAACTATAATTTTGGCCTAATATATCAACCTACCTACAGCTATAATGTTTAAGTCCGCTAAATCTGCAGATATCTAATATTGTATACTAGCTAATATTCCTACACACAATATATTATAAATGTTTATACCTATTACGTTTCAGGTAATGGTATTCAATGTCCATCAATTTTGGAGGAGGGACGTCAATGCGGTCGGTGATTCCAGCAGGGCAGATAGTGCCTCATAAATTTATCCTCACAATTTTGTAATTTTGCTCATAATTGCTAAAATTACGAGTGCAACTAAGGCGCGCGCTGGGCAATGTGTATGGGTTAATATAGTTTGGTAGAGGGGTACCATGCCTACGAGGGTAAACACTTACCACCTATAGAAGATACCTTTGGCGTAAAGATTCCAAAAGCAAACACTTATTGTTTTTAAATCAGTAAGCGCATGCATATATTGTATTTGAATAATTCATCCGTGCAGTATAGGACTCTGACCTGACGAAATCAATATATACACAGAAGTTTTCGCCATATGCACCTGAAACTCTAAAATAGGATTTTGCAAATTAGCACAAAAAAATATAAACATAAGTTTTAATATTAAAAAAATCCGTATAAATAAAAAATGATAGTCTGAGGGTCTTTTGTGTTCGTGCCCACCCCACCCCCAGCCCTAAATTGCCATTTGCTCAACCAGGTCGTCGAACTTAGTCGAATGGTACTGAAATTTCCGGTATATCTTCAAAATTAACCAATTTCGGGCTGTGGGGTGCTAATTCAAAAGATCTTTCTGACAGAGGTTGATTTCTGATGCTGTAGTAATGCGTCGTCCTGTAGTTTAAAATCTAAATTCAGTCAAAACGTTATTAATGTATTCAGAACCTGACGTAATAAATCAGTAAGAACAAAATGGACCATACATCAAACATAGTCATGAGCAGGGATAGTGGGTTATTGCTCTTTGGGCGTCGAGCCCACCCCTCTCAGGCAAAGCTCGGACTTTCCCTGACAGATAGCCTGACCGCGCCCCCTCCCCGAAGCACCGGCAATCCCTCCCTGTGACCTTAGACCTCGTGCATGTATGACAGTACATTCGATTTTTCAGGTTAAATTAAAAAGTATATTTAAACTTTTAAGCGAAACTTTTATGCGTTTGAACTTATATTTGAGCAGCTGTTGCATAAATATCAAATTAAAAAATTTTCAGTTCTAGAACATATTTGTGCGTAGCACATACTTAGTAGTACTTGTCGAAGTTAGATACAAATCGCATTGTAGGCATCTTTCATAAAATGTCAGGATTACCCGTCCATAGAATGTCGGTATAAAGTACGATATCACAGTTTAAGACAACAAGTAAAATTTTGAGTAACACTGCTACCTTGACATTGCATCTTATTTATTTGCAGTCATTTCGCAGTTTGCATGCACATAAGAATTTTTAAAATAAACCCATAGGAAATTAAATAACTTCATCAATATATTCAACTGGCTCATTTTATTTATCCTTTGCCATTTAATTTATGTAAGCAAATAAATATTGCAAAGCAATCTATTCCAACACAATGACAATTGGAAAATGGTAAGTCTGTACAGGCACCATGGGACAATAAAAACAGTTGCCGAACTCGCAACTGTTTTAATAATATTTGAGCACTTTGTAAGCTGATGCACGCATAGAAGTGGTGAATAGCCCATCTGTAGATTAAGTTAACACATCAATAAAGCAAATATGCTAGAACCATACGCATGGCGTTTACTAACATCGGAGACTGAATCTACTGTGAACGAAACCTCGAAAAGATTCCTAAACAACTATAAACAGTATTAAAGTGACAAGCGTTCAAACATATATATAACATGCTGCCGCTCCCAGTTGTCAGGTCGGTGGCCGGCGTTGGCAGTGCGGCGATGTAGTCAGGAGTGTGGGGGCGACAAAACGTTGGTTCACCACCTCTCCCTCTCCCGTACTCTCATTTTTGCCAATTTCACCCAAATTTATTGGACGCGAGGGGTTGTGGAGCCTCAGTCTCAATGGGGAAAGGTGGTACCCTCAACGGGGGTATACCAATGCCTCGGGGAGGGGGTCCGAGCCCTTAGGGGTAGCGCCCTCTGAACCCCTGCTTCGACATGTATGTTATATGTAGGTTGCTCTAAATTTTGTAACACCATGCACCTGGCGACATTCGTTGCACTGATTCGTAAACACTAGTAATTCTAGAAAAGTAATCACCAGTCCTTGCAAACAACAAATGCAGTTGCTGTACTTGATAAACTGTTGTTAAAATTTCATTTTTAATCGTAATAGTATCTATCTTGAATATAACTAGTTAGAAGTGCGGTGACTACAGTGGAGCAGTAAGCCAAAGTAGAGATAAGGGGCGTGCTAATGCAGTTTTTGAAAATATATCCCTTTTATTGCTATGAAATTGCGTGTCGAAAAATAGTTATATTATAGTTGACCACAATTCACGGACCACAATATTTTGTATATATATGTTAATTGTCGAAATAACGATCGTGCCCGAAAACCACTCGGTTTTTGAAATTGCCAAAATTAACATTTAATTTCATATTATACTAATTTCAGCTTTAATTTTCATGTTAAAAGCGGACTAGTTACAAAAATTTGTCCTTTTCGAACCATTTCTTTCCTCCATGTAGCGGTACACAAACACAGTTTGCCGCAATTGAAGATATTTCTTAGTAACGTGAAAATAACTGAAAATTACCTCGTATATATTGCAGAACTCGTTCTTTATTGCCTGATTTGCATATAGGTATTGTCTGCCTGCATAAGCAAGATGGAACTGAGTCATTGGACCAAATGGGTCACTATTTTGGCTAGGCCACTTTGTCAGTTGGGGAACTGAGTCACTGGGTTGTCGGTCGTGACCCAGTTGCGTCTATGCTATGACTGTGGAGCGCCTGAAGCAGTCTTATGCATTCCGATTTCACTCATTATAACAATAGTTGTATTATTGAGTTTTTTTATTTTTAATATAGTCTGCCTTTCATTGTTAAACACTGTTTCTGTGAATTCATACAAGTGTTGTTATTTTTATTTAGGCTTTAAAACTATTTGAATTATATTAAAAATCTGTGTAAAAAAGTCTGTTTATTGTACAGTCAGACGATGCCGAAAAGTGTAACCTAATATGCGGTGTAGTGGTTCGAAATTCGTTTTAAGCTGAGATGGCTGGGAATAGAGGTGGCAAACGGGGAATGTGACCTCCCGAGTAATTACTCTTGGGTACGCAGCTTAGTTTACGTCCTTTCCTGCAATCTTCCTGTGCGCACTTTATTGGTACAGAGCAACCAGAGCTGTATAGGACCCACGTACCCGCGAGACCGAGCGGTGCGGACAGCATTTCAGAGCCTTCGCAAGCCCATGGGCTCAAGTCATAATGCTCAACTGAAATAAATCATCCAAAAATATGACCAGCAACCAATGAAACTAGCTCAAACCAATAGGATCGGCATGTTCGACCCGCAACTTCGCACATCGATTTGATAGCGAAATTGAAAAATTCTTGGTTAGGGTTTGAAAAATACCGCATTCTTGTGTAAGTGACTTGAACCTAGTGGCGACGAATTGTCCGGAAACCTTCATACATATAAACTGCGCGTACAAGCTATCATAACGTTAGGTTTGCGGTCACACGGTACAAGACATCGAAACCTAGCAATGTAGTACCACTGGTAGGTTGGAACATGGTGCCCAGTTCCTAGAGGGTGTTTGATGGTTACAGAGATATGCCTTGTCCAGCCTACCTTGTTCAACGACATAATCTGTAGTGCTCCTACATTAAAAATCGTTAACGGGGTCTGTTTAACTTGTTATGTAAGGGGTCCAATCTTTCATTTTTTGTTCTAAACGTATGTATTACTTGCGAATGGAATTTTTTGATTTGCCCAAGAACTACTTAGCCAGTTGGGCGTAACCAAGGGATGGTGGAGCGAACGCTGGCAGAAAGGAATCGACGACCGGGATATCGACAAATTTTAATCAATGGCTGTAAAAATGTAACACAGGCGTTTATCAAGTTTTATTGTCAGTCAATTATGTATATATTATATACATAATTGACTGACAATAAAACTTGATAAACGCCTGTGTATATTATACACGTTTCAATACGGGTTTTAAGTATGTATAAAGTTCTTATTGCATAAAAATATAATGGGCTAAATAATGTTTTCGAAAAAATTGAAAGTGCGTAATATGGAAATAGTCAAATTGAACACTTTGCCCTCCATAATGTCAGAGTGAATATGACAGACACCAGAGATAGAACTGGTCACTAGGTCAAATGGGTCACTATTTCGACCGCGTCACGGGGTCAGTTGGGGAACTGGGTCACTGGGTCACACCTTCCGTGGGTTACTGGGTTACTGGTCATAAGACAGTGACCCAGTTCCATCTCTGAGCAAGACCATTTCAAGTCTGCAGCCTCAGTCGCATCTTTCTGTCATTGCAGTCAGTCAGGTGCCGCATGGTGGACATGTTTCTTACACTTCGTTATGTGTTTTTGTTAATAAACGTATTGTTGTTTTCTGGTTCGTTCGCCAAATGAAGTAATACCAACGAGTCTTACATTGCTAAAACCGACGGATGACCTACTGCTCGAAGCGAACAAAGCTATGGAATGAACAACGACGGCGGGCAGTGAACCAACAACGTTCAATATTAGCGCGTCGTTAAATTATGACATACAACGGTTATAACTAAACTCGGTTCGGGTAGCCGCAAATCAAATCGGAAGGACGCTCATCGACACTGTGCGATTCAAGTCCGTATTCGCGGAACCTTCAACCAACACTCCCGTCACGCATCCATTTCAGCATAACATCGTACCTTACCTTGTCAAAAAATCGAACGGTGGTTTGAGACCATATAGCAACTACCGCGACATCAACATCCGCACAGTGCCCAGTCGTTGTCGGATGCCGAACCTCAACTAAATTACCAGCGAATTGACTGAATGTCGCGTCTTCAGTAAGCTGGATTACGCCAAAGCCATTCATCAAATTCCAATAGCACAGGAAGATATCGAAAAGACGCTATCACAACGCTATTAGGTATGATTGTTTATCGCCGCATGCCATTTAGGTCTGCGAAACGCGTCTCAAATGTTCCAACATCTGAAGGATCACGTATGTCGCGACGTGTAAGCCCTGAAAACTTACATCAACGATATTCTCGTGGCAAGCTTTAGCGATGATGAACATCGCGATCATCTCAATTTCTCATCTCATCATCTCAATCTCGACGAATATTGACTCAAACTCAAACGAGGCAAATTCGAATTCTTGAAACAGACTATCGAATTTGTCGGTGTCCAAGTTTCTAAACTTCGTTCCGCTCTCTAAAGCAGGAGATCGTCAAGTGTCCCATGTATGCTTATCCGCAACGTGATGCTCAAATTGTACTGGCGACCGGCGCACCGAACCAAACTGAGCTGCGTCCAATCGGTAACTTTTGCCGAAAGTTCAGCGGCAGGAGCGAAAGAAGTCAACGTTCCACCATGAACTGCTGTAATCTTTGTCAGCCTCAAATATTTCGACTGGCTCATGGGTCTTCCAGTGATTGTATACAAAGGCTATAAGCTGCTGGTATGCTGCTTAAACGTGAAGAATTCGAGTCATCAACAGTGCCGATTACTGTCGTACATCTCCCAACTCGATATTACGATTTGGGACGTCACTGGTGCCGAAAACACCGTAAAACACTGCCTTTTGCGCACAAAGGCAGTCCAAACGACGCCTACGATCGACGAAATCGCAGACACTCAATATCAACCTCACTGTCGATTCGGCGAACGTTTATAAACGGCAAACGAATCTGCTACAACGATCGGAATAGCCCAATCCTGCCGACCCTATTCAGACAACTAGTATTTGCCACGTTGCACAGCCCCTAGCATGCATGCTACCGGCTACAATTAGCCTATCGTACCTTTTGCTGAGCATGAGAACAGACATGCGCAAGATGGTGAAATCTTGTGAGGATTTCCAAGCCGCCAAAATCAGCCTCCATCCAAAGACACCAATGTAGTCGATCTCGAGGAATCAACGGTTTCACGTGATTGACGTCGACATTGTTGGTTCACTATCTCCGAGCGACGGCAAGCTATAAATGGTCACGATGATCGACTGATGCCGAACTTCTGCCCGTGATCGACGCGCTAGCCAATGTATGGATATTGCGCTTTGGCCTTACTCAAGTCATCGCCACTGACCGCGGCGCGCAATTCGAATCTGCCTTACAGAACGAACTAATGATGAAGGTGGGTATCACAAGGCAGGGTAAAACGGCATATAAACCCCAGTGTAACGGCGTTATCGACCGTTTCCACCGCAAATTGAAAAATCCCCCACGATTCGCAGGCTGCGAATGGTTTTTTAATTTATCGTTTCGTTCCCGTTCGTTCTTGTCGACGTTCGTAGTACTGTCAACGACTCAAAATTCGCGCCGACGCAGATCATGCTGGGTGACTGCATTCACCTTCCTGGATCATTGCTCGACTACTCATAGGAGACACAGTCAAGAATATTCCGACAATTTTTCGACGACTTGCTTCAAACAATCCACGCCAGCAGTATTTAAGTTTCGAGTAACATAATGTTACTTTACAACAAACTGCTGTGCTTAATAAGTCATATATGGCACAAAGTTATAGTGTGCCAAAGTTATAGCACAAATTGATATTTCAACCGTTCGTGATCCATTGCTTGGCTAACCACTTCGTTCTCCATAATGTATACGGTTTCGGAGAACGGATATTAGAAGTTCTTATAATATTTCTAAAGTTTATGTTTTAGCCTTGGTGCCGCTTTAAATTATCACTGACACTTCTGTTCTATAAACGCAAAATTGGCATGCACAGTGGAAGGTCAAATACAGGACAGGCAAAAACGCACAAAACATTTGTTTCACCATTTGAACCAAATCTAAAACAAGATAAAACATTTCAAACTGCTTAAAACACGACCCAAAATATGAACCTTTTGTCGTCATCAGGGACATTTCACATATTCAAGTGAGTCGTTATCCTCTCAACTACAAAGCGCTAACTCAACCGTAATCGCTAACCCTATCACGTTCTACTGCTAAACAAAATTCAAAGCGGCTAATTCAGAAGGCAAACTATACGACACTTTTTGCGGAAAAAGTAAAATATTAGCTACAACCCACACACAAACATCTTATGGCCCCAAGTTATAACGATATAGATTAATCGAGGTGATGCTTCAAAGTGACAGGCATGTAATATATTCCAGGAGAGCACGACCAAGCTGGTATAAAGACCTACGAATGTGTCCAAAGCGAGAACGGTGTTTGTTTTTTTAAAAGGTCCTCTCAAAATATACTTAAATCGTTTTGTGGATTTAACTACCACAAGCCCAAAACTTACCCCGCCGGTGCTCACTCAAGTGAACTCTTCAATTATAACTACAACAATAGTATCATATTTTTTAACCTAAAGACAGATAAATGGGTTACAACGATTCATCTGAGTTGTTTCGTGTCGCAAAATAATTCAAGACCGGCACCAATATATCTCTACCATGTATATGTATACCACTGATTTAGAAGTAAATAGTGTGAAGCCGGATAAAGATAGTACATAGATTTTAAGATAAAAAATGTTTGATTAGAAAATATTGTGCCCTAGTTGTCGTCCAGCTTATTGAAAATGACAATATTGTAATACTTTAAAGAGACCGGGTGATAAATCAGATATATTTGTAAAAATTTACCATATTAATTCGATAACATTAACTACCAAATAAATACATACTGACGGAACTTATACAGCACGCCATCCTGGAGCGCCATAGTCCGAATTTCTTGTTATATATTAGTAGTGGAGATGTCAAATCTGACATATAAATGAATTAGTTAATGAGATCGTTCACAACTTCAGCGAATGCAAATATAGCACCGTTTCGGATTTGGTTAAAGGCGGTGTATAAGCAGAAATGGGGTCATTCAAAAAACGAATATTCTAACTATTTTGCCGCATGGACAGCTGATCCGGAGTATTGATCAAATTTGTTCATAATTTGCAACAAAGCTTTGTAAAGCAATAGTTGTATAAATGGCTTATCGGAAAGACGATTTGATGCAGAGAACGCGTAGGTGAGTACAATTTTTAGTCTCAGACGTCGTCATGTAGCCGTCAAAGGCGATGACCGACCTGTGATGCGAAACTAGTGATAAAATCCTTCCCGCCACATGACGCTTGAAAATAAGCTGCCCAATATAGTATGTAAAGATAAGCATTAGAATTTTGTGTTAACATATACATATACTATTATACATATTGATATGGAGATTACACTATGCAATGTACAAAAGCATCGACCAATCCGCCGTGCGAGACTAGTGGGGTAAATTCTATTCCGCCACTAGACGCTTGGAGATAAGCTGCCCAATAAATTTTGTAAAGATAAGCGATAGAATTTTTATATTATCAAAATACATATATGATACAAATTGGTATGCAGATTGCACTGTCCAATGCACAATATTACTGTATTTCACATAGTGAAAATTTAGTGGACACCAGAATGTGTCACTCCGTTTAAGGAAACAGCGAGGTATTAATTTTTTATCTACGATACTCCAACCATATCCTGCAGCACGTAGTTTCATATTTGGGTTTACACGATCGTATAGTGACTGTGACTTTTACAGCAATCAAGGTTTGATACTGCTCTTCAGTTTTATGAGAGTTTGTTTTTAACTTTTCGCGAAAAAACTATTAGCAAATAAGCTCTTATTTCAACAAAAATTTCGCGTCGAATAGTACCATAGTAACATTTACTCTTTTCTCGCATTGAAGACATGTAACCCCTTTAGATGGCAATCGATGACTGTGGCCCGATATCAAAAAATGCACAATAACAATAAAGTATTTAAAAAATGCTGAAATCATTCATGTTCTACCATAAATCTGATAATTCGTGAAGCAGACGTGATAGGTGATAAGTATGGAAAAGCAGTAGCAAAGCTATACATGCATGACCGCAATGAAGGTAATGCTGATGAATATATATTAGGCATAAAATACTAGAATAGTTGCAAGCATACATGGAGCAAGAACATCCTGAATGTTCATGCTTTTGACGCTTCGTGCCCAGTTTATGTAAATATTTTAGTTCACAGAAAACATGCTTTTATGCTGTAAAAACCGTAGATACCGAATACTTTTGAAACTTATTGCTTTCAAAAAAATTGTGGCTCGAACTCAGCATTAATTTTAATAGTACTTGAGTTTCTGACAGCCAATCTTGTGCAAGAGCTATTTAAAATTATCGCATTACTTCCACGTATCTGCTGAATTTTTAATATTTGCACGACGAATTTGATGAATGATTGTTCATTTTCTACACTATTTAGTAGCCCTTACTAGTTGTAATTTAGAAACGAAAGTTCTCTAGCGGCCTGCTTGTTTCCGTGTTTCTAGCTATGTTGGTCAATAGTTGCGATATTGCTTTTATGATAGTTGCGAAGATAAAGCGTTTTAGTACTTGAAAATTTTTTACTCTATTTTAATGTATAAATTAGTGAAAAACCGGAAAGGAACTTGGAGAAAAATCAAAATACGTCAACCTCGTAAGCACAAGGTTGCGGAGCGCGCGCTGTCGGCTAAAAACACAACTACTCAACTGTGTTGAGAAATGCGTTGTAAGGATATATACAAATTTGGTAAGTTTGACAAATACGCTTATCATATATACGACAGTTTAATAGTACATATTCAAGAACTGTGTAGCGTCATATTCAAGAGCTGTATTTGGCCGCGAATTTCGCAGCGCCTAGAGGCGTAATGGAATTTACCTCCAGTCGCTCATCCTCAGTGGTAGCCGCTTTGCCGAGCGACGCCAACGCTTGCTTTGACGCCAACGTCCGAGACCTATTCTTAATTGTTAATAACAGTACTTTAAACCTTTCGTTCTTAAGTTTATACATTTGCCAGCGCGTAATTGTAAAGCGATGCACTAACCGAGTTTCTCGTGCAGCGTGCCTTTGCGCGCGCGTTATTGTTCGTTGACCTTGTGAGGTTCCCTAAGAAACAGAGCAATAGCTCACAGATAGCGTTGTGGCTAGCGTACACTCCAAAACGAGTCAGGTTTCAGTCAGCCTGCGGCGGCAAAAGGTTTTCAGAATTGTACAAAATACACATTAATTTGAGATGAAAGGGCTAAAAACGTGTTAATTCTATTGAATAGAGCCAAAATGCTGTTTGTTGACCAAGTAACTGTTGTCATAAAGACGTATCGGGCACAGTTATGTATACAAAACGCGAACACAATAGAACTGTATTATGGCTGTGACAAAAATAAGTAATATACTAAGGCAAGTTTTATAACGTGGTTTAGACAAGAATAATTTATACACGAAAAGCCGAAGTTTGTCTGTTCTGAAGGCAAAAGTTATAAACTATGATATAAAATATGTAAGATGTGCACCCATCCAGCAAAACATAAGTTCTGCCTATTAAAAAGCTTTTTCAGTGAGTCTTCACAACATCGCACAAAATTCTGGAATCACGCAAAGCGACTGTGCATATTGAAGAATAACTACAGATAAATTAACGGAATGGGTCTTGTGTTATGCGGCGTTCACGTTATAATGTCCCCAACGTTTGGAACCTATGTACCCCACACAGTGTCAGACACACTGTTGACAACAGGGTGTCTTAGACACCCCCATGTTTTTAATAAATTTTTTCAACGGTAGCTAGCTTCGCGTATTACCATTTGCCGACAGTGTCAGGCACACCGTGTCTTCTGGCAGTTATATTGACACTGTTCGGAATTATTTGAGCAATGTTCATATGGGCTAGATACAAATATCGAGAATTTAGGAAAAACTCCACAGGACAGTTGACTAATAAACCGCATTCGCTACACACGGTGTCCGTTATAGTTAATTCGCGCCAAATTGGTAGCTAAGGGTGTGTACGACACTGTCTAGAAAAAATTTAGTAGCTAAGGGTGTGTCGTACACCCTCGGCATTTGATTTACAGTATGGGTGTTACTCTGACTGTCTATACGGTAGGGTCGCGAACACAGGGGGTCAAAAGTTCCAAACAGCGGGGACATTATAACGTGAACGTCGCATTACGGCTAGGTTGTCTAATTTTTAAAAACGTTAAGTTTAAAAAGTTGTTTTCTTGTCTAATTTTTAATAAAATTTTCATTACGTGTGTTTCTCATTAACTAATTATCATCAATGTACTATGCTTGAACTTCTAAACTCCGGCTGTTACCAAAGAATCTTACGGTAAGTGGGGCAAGAGATGAGACAGTCAGTTTGTGTCACTTTTCTGATATTCCCAAACTCACAGGAGATCATAAAGGCCTAAATAAACGAAAGCGATCTTATCACCACAATCGTTCAAACGATACAGTTGAGACTATGGCTTTTTCCATAACGAACAAAGCGCCGTGTTACAGCATGAATTGGGTTATTACCAACCGCTGGTTACATAGCTATACGGAAAGCCATTTTGGCTGCACATGTATATACAAGGAAATTCATATTTACTCGCTATATCATGACCGTGATATGTCCTGAGCGAAGCAAACGATCTAAATAGTATATGGTGATGGACTGAGGATTCAAAAAGTTGACGACGTTGATCCCCCACAGTTTGACGGGTAATTGCTACGTTTGTTAAATGCGTTTAAATGCAAAAATGTATAATTTACAGCGCCCAATTCTTTCATTCAATTGGTGTCAGTTGTTTCTGATATATATTTAGATTCCAGCAATCATGGCGGGGGAGACGACTCGAAGCAAACGACTTATAGGTAATTACCCATATACACATATATGTATTAAATATATACACATATTGTACATATAACAATATATATATACATGTTGACTATTGTATTATATATCTGTAAACGTTTGTTTGAATGAATTTTCCATGGTTTCGTTTAACTCTTCCGTTCGTGTATTAACACATTTGTCTCAGCGTACATTGCACAACGAAATAATTGCCGGGTTTGTCGTTCGGCAAACGTTTATATAGGGTAAACTCTTTTTATTCCGTCACTTACATAACTCACCGAATACCGTCACTTTTAGTTTGAACCAAAATATAATTTGATTGCGCAAACTAACATATTTCATTCGCACATCGTCATATTCACCGATCGATTTCGCGCACGATGATATGTTTTTATTGCGATAAGTTAATGTTTAGTTTTTATATAATTATATTAAATTTAGTATGATTTAATGCTATTAATATACGTGAAACTTACTGAGTTTGCTTAAGTAAAACTCGCTCTAGCTAAACTTATACGACAAAAAGCGGATACGAGATTAATGGCAACACGGAGGCCATTAAGATTCAAAATTAATGGCAACACGTGTAGATTCAAAATATATAAATTTCAATTGACTGTGGTCATGATAACCCTGGTTGTGTAGGGTTTGTCGAAGTACCCAAAAATATGACCTGCTCACATTGATCCGGCACTACTTGCCTAATATCGCCACTTCCATATCCTAATAACGTCATGTTCATACAGCCATTTTTATTGTATTTTTACCTAGTAGAGTGGAAGTAATAACTGCGTACAGCAGCATGCCATCATATCTGCTGTGCTGAACTGGTGTTTCGGGTCAGGTGGGCCAAATTGGACTTTGATTGTTTTTGAGTTGTCACTAATAATGTCATAGGTATAAACGGTTCATAACAAGATTAAAAGTTGTAGATTTTATATGTTGTGTACAAATGCATCAATTACTAATCACTCCGAGAGCTGGTCGAAAAGAAAGTGAATAAAGATATCGCATGAAAAATTTTTGTTGTAACAATATAGCCGGTAGCAGAGTAAATAAGTACCAGTTGCTTACAATAACGGTTTTGACTACATATTATTGCCATGCATATTCGTAGGGGATGAAAATGTCGTCGAACTCGTGCTACTACTATGTCACATATCAAATTATCTTCAGCTTTTATGTTTCAATTTTTGCTCCTTTTAAATAGTACAGGGCTCAGCTATCTAGGTAGTACATAGATTTTAATCTCTGACGAATTATTAACACAGTGGCATTTGATGTAATATTTTCCAATGCTTATCGAAGGCTGCTGCTTCAGAAAAAGTAATTAACGGATTTCTCGCGGTGATTTATCTCCATTATATTTCAAAAGTATTCCAAAGGTGGCATTTAATATATCGAAAGCAATAATGGGAGTGCCATCAAACGAGGCTTCTTGACGGGTCAAACATAGAATCTTGCTGTGGTAATTGCAAACCAGTTTTTCAGCTGAAGGAACAGCGTCCGACCCAGCAGCAGTTGATGATGTATAGGAATTACTTCCGGCTGCTTCAGCAACCTGTGATACCAACGTAGTATTCGATAACGTAACAGCTCTACGAAACAGCTGAGTTTAACGGATACACCGAGTCGGACTACTTTCCCATTTAACGCGAACAAGAAGGTATTTGCATCATTCAGACAGCAGCTAATTTAGCAGTAAACGCAGATAGTGCTACTAGCGATCAGGGCAACGTTATTAACAATAATAAACAACCGGATGAGCATCAGAATGATGAAAGCGAGTTGACTAGATATAATGCTCCGCAGTCGGTGCAAAACCAACACTATTCTAGGATACTAAGGCACGTCAACGGATACCACATTCTCGTCCTTTAAACTCCACTCCATATGCACCGCGAAAAAGCTATGAAAGCTTTAGGGCGCATGAAATGTTCCAAACTGCACCTAAATCCCAAAGCTTCAAATTCCACACCATGCTTATCGACCAGTACACGCACGTGACACCCAGAAAAATGTTTCCTGCGCAGTCAGCAAAGAAGCAGACGACAATCGGATTTGCAGGGTGTATGGTGTTGATAATGGCAAGAACAAGAGTGGTGATGACTGGTTGCAACGTTTGCGGTGTATGGAATGGCAACTTGGTAACTTTGGCGGTGTAATTGGTGCTACTACATACATTTTTCTGCGTTGGGTTAATCGAATAAAAGCAAAAGAATTTACAGCTTATCTTTAAATATTAAATCTTAGCTTTTTTGACTCTACTTTTATCAGCTGTAAACACGATTCCTTTCAACTTGTTTCACTTTCAACTCCTGAAAAGATATATGGCACGTGTCACACAATGAGTATTCAGTATTGCTATAACATGGCTTCTTGAACCAGCACGTACATGCAAACTTTAAACGGTGACATGTAACAGCACGTAGTATAATGACACATACGTTTCTTCAAGGTTAAATTGTAAGCATCTTATCATTCGGGATCACGCTGTTTGTTTACGATGGTAATAAGAAAATTAATGACGGTATTATGAGGTTGGTGACGGAAGATGTTTGGAAAGTGACGCAAAAGGATGAGTTGCAGTTAATCTTCACTGCTTTTGGCGCAAACGCTTTAAATAGCTAAATTTTTCATTAAAGATGATGTTTTTCTGTAACTGAAGAGCCAATAACAGCAACAACAACTGTGCGAAGTCAGGGCCTAAGCAGCTAATGGGTTCCGTAGTTATGACATTTTAACTTAAGCATTTTATGTCGTAAATTCTTAGTTTTTGCGAAGTGACGATATTACATGAGTTTACCATAATATGCGTTTTTGTTCGTTAGCGCTGTGAGGTTCGTTAAGGAGATGAGTATCAGCTCCTAAATAGAGTAGTGGTTAGCGTACAAGCCGTGCTCCCGAGCAATCCAGGTTCATTTCGAGGTCGGAGAAAAAGTTTGTTCAAGATAGCACAAACTACAAAGTTGTTTGAACAGAAAGTTTAAGATATACAGTTAAACTTACTGCTATGTTACACCAAGCGATCAACAAAATTTCGAATGCCTTTAATTTAATTTAACTTTTTAATTTGGACATCGTACAGCAAGAAACTTTAACGTCGAAATAATTTGCACTGTGTGTCACTCTTCGCGACGACATGCGGTGTGCGTCAATTATTGATCTATCTTGAAGCTGTTGTTCGGTTACTTAAGGAATTTCGTAAATCGAGTGAACTACACGCACGTGCAGTCGATCATTATGCAGCGTAAATCTGGTACAAAAACCGCCTCACTTTTAGAAAAACTGCTACAGAAACTGTGTCACCTTTAGAAAAATTGCTAAACAAACTGTGTTACTTTTAATAAAAACTGCTACATAATTTAAGCTCCTTTTATGAAGGTGACGCATTTTGACTACCTATTGTGACACAATTCCTGATCTAAAATGTGAAGATGTCCTCATGGTATTTTGTACTATCGGTATTAAGGATGCCTTGGAATATTACGTGGATTATAATAGTGTTGCACCGTTTGTCACGATGCGCAAAAATGTTAATTTGGCCGATGTCGTTCGATCGGAAGAAAAAACAGTTCGGTGATTTTGTACTGGCGGCGAACGGCCATGAGTGAAATTATTCTATGTTGAGTTGATCCGTTGATTGTGAGTTGATGGAAAGTTTAACTACTAGTAACTTAGGTTTGTTACTAAAATGCCGCAAGCCTGGAAATCGTGATTTTTTGATATTTGTCCGGTAGTGGGACAAATTTGGAATTTGGCTAATCGTCACTATCGAATTTTGTAATTTGCTGGTCAAAGCAACAAATCTTCTATTTCGGTATTCCATCGAAAATTTGCCAGGCAAATTGGCAAAATCTCGTTATCTGACGTCCATCCGCTCAATTGTTTCCGTGATCCGAGTTTTGCCCACAAATCAGAGCGACGTGTTCGGAAGATAAAGGCACAAATTTGTTAGGCAGTGTAATAAATTTGGCCAACATTTAATCTGATACAACTGTGCAACGCCCAATTTATGATCAAGAAGAAGTTGGCGCTATATCGCGCTTTAACGGAGAAACCCGATGCCCCGGGGACAGTAGACGAGTTTAAGGTATTCATCGAGATTACTCGGCAGCACCTGACAAAGGTCGAACAAATGGATTCCAGTATCCTGCTGCTACTTGAAGACGAGGAGCCTATCGCGAAGGAAGCACTCCAAGCGATCGATTTCCAGGATTCAGTTGTCCATGCACTGTCAGCCGCCAGTGTTCTGGTGTCGAATATGTCTTTGTCTTCAATCGCAGCGCCAACGGCAGACAGTCAAGCTCCCCAAACATGAAATCTAGCCATACACCGGTGATCCACTCAGATGGCAATAGTTTTGGGACACATTTGAGTCAACAGTTAATAGCAATGCGGACTTGGCCGACATCGACAAGTTTAAATACCTACGAAACTACCTTACTGAGGAAGCTCTATCCATGGTCGAGGGTTACCGTCTCGCCGCTTCAAACTATTCCACTGTGGTCGAGACGTTGAAGGAGCGCTTCGGTAACTCCGAAATTGCAGTTTTCGCCCATCTCGAAAAGCTGCTCGCGATTCATCCATGTGATGATTCCGAGCTGCGAAGTGTGTATAACAAGTGCGAAAAACACATTCGCAGTCTAGTAGCCCTCGGTCTCGCCGAAGGTACATTCGGTCAAGTCTTCACGCCGATCATCTAATCGAAGCTTCCGCGGTCTGTGCGAATCCAGCTCCATCGGTATAACGGAGCGACACCGTGGAAGCTCTCGCGCCTTTGTGAACTTATGAAGGATGAAATACAATCACAAGAAATGAGCGATTGCTACGGTGGACGTCTAAATTATGTGCGAAATGGGGGAAGCCATACTTTACAGCAACTGAAGCCACCGAAGGCAATGACATCAAAGCCATTGGCGACAAAACCGCTCACACAAACCGTGTTGGCCGGTCAAACCAGGACGCAACTTAAATTCTCCTTTTGCCGAGGGTCTCACTTTGCGGTTACATGCAAGCGATACCCACCTGCGGCTCAACGAAAAGCGCTTTTGCAAGGGAAATGTGTCAAGTGCTTGTGCGAAGGGCATCATGCTCATAGCTGTACCAGGACAAGGACCCGTTTCTACTGCATAAGCTGGTCGCATCATAACAGTCTCTGCACCACACAATTTTCGGCGAATGTCAAGCACGCTGCCGGACAGTTGGCGGCCAGTGCCCAAAGACGTATGTACCGATGCAACGTTGGTTTCGATTGACAACCATGTCCAAATGCAGACGGCATTTTTGCAAATTCAGGGTTCTAGTGGTCCGGTGTAAGCTCGCATTTTCTTCAATACGGGCAGCACCCGTAGTTATGTTACGACAGCGCTGGTGAACGCCATTGGCGGAAAGAATAACGGCAACGAACTGATATCAGTGGCAAAGTTTTCCAGCAGCACGCGGTCGACTAAAAGTTACAACAAGGTTGACATTAGGATTTCAATACGTAACAATTCTAGCATCACAATATCATCGCTTGTAACGGACGTCATAACGTGTCCAATACAAATATATCCAGTAGACGTCGCCAAACATCCGATTTTGGCCACAGTTGCATTGGCAGATCCCCCAAGCGAATGCACCGAGGCCGTGTCGATCGACGTTCTAATTGGTCTTGATTTCTACTTGACTTCATCACATCTGAACGCATTTCGTCGAACGACGGTCTTTCGGTAGTGGGTTCGAAACTTGGATACGTCGTCACTGGGAAAGTCCCAACAGAGGACGATGTTCAAGCCACGGCTGTCTTGCGACTTGCGACAGCGTTCAAAGCCATAATGACATTGACTGTTTTTGAGCGCTAGAAGATATTGGCATCAAAGACACTGTTTACCGAAACGACGATGACGAAGCTATTCAGATGTTCAATCAAACGGTGCGGGTTGTCGACGGTCGCTGCGAAGTTTCGTTTCCGTGGAAACTTGACGAACCTCTCCTGTCGGACAACAAGGGGTTGGCGTTTGGGCGCCTCCAATCCAAAGTCAAACGCCTGAGAGCTGAACCTCACAACATGATCGAATACGACAAGATCATCCGTGACCAGCTGGATAAAGGGATGGTGCAAACGGTCGATGACAACGCTACTGCACAGGCAGAAAGGATACACTACATTCCTCACCATAGTGTTATCCTTGAAAGGAAATCAACGGCCAAACTGCGCATAGTTTATGATGCGTCAGCAAAGTCATCCAAGAAGTTCCACAGTCTCAACGAATGTCTACATCGTGGACCGGTTATCCTACAAGACCTTTGCGGCATGCTGCTCCGTTTTCGGCTATCGCGGGTAGCCGTCGTTGCGGACGTCGAAAAGGCTTTTCTGCAGGAGGTACTCCAAAGGCAGGATCGTGACGTCACTCGCTTCCTGTGGTTGAAGGACATTGATAAACCAGTGACGTCTTCGAACTTGTGAGTACTCCGATTTTGCCGTGTGCTGTTTGGCGTCATCGCCAGTCCATTCCTGCTGGCAATGGTAATCAAGACACACCTGAACAAACAGCAACCGAAGACCGCAGCGGACATTGCTGACAACCTCTACGTCGACAACGTCTTAGCCGGGCGAGAGTCGACAGAGGATGCGATTAGCTTCTACAAAGAGGCGAAAGCGTTGTTCAGCGATATTTCAATGAATATCCGCGAATGATATTCAAATGACACTGTCTTCACGGAGCATCTCCCACAAGTCGATCGTGGCAAAGATAGCGAAGCCAAGGTGCTTTGGATTGAAATGGAATTGTCACAAGACCTTCTAACGTGCTCCGGGTGTAATCATAACTGTCGCGTTGTTACCAAGCGTCAGCTACTGCAAACTGTGTCGATGGTGTACGACCCATGTAGATACTTCTTGCCAATTATCATACGCGGCAAGGCCCTAATCCAGGAGACGTGGCTGCAGCAGATTAACTGGGACAACCCGATTTTACAGGCAATGTGTGAAAGGTTCGAACCATACAATCAGATCTCGCTCGCGTTTCCACGGTATCCATTCCACGATACATAGGACCATCGGTCGCCAACGATCGAAACGTTTGTTATCAAATGCACTATTTCTGTGACACTTCCAGCAAAACGTATGCTGCGGCGTGCTACCTTCACATCAGCGGTTCCGATGGAAAGCGGACAATAAACCTGGTTTTTGCGAAGACGCGACTTGCTCCGATCAAGCCGATCATGCTCCCACGACTAGAATTGATGACCGTTCTCGTGGGGACCCGAATATCGGCGTTTGTGCAGCACCAACTGCGGATACCGATCGAGCGGGTAACAATTTGGACCGATCCAAAATGCGTGCTCCGATGGGTCGCCTCGACAAAGGTCCTACCGGATTTTATTCGTTATCGTATCTCGGAAATCAGGTCGCATCATGATTTCAGGCTACGCTACGTGCCAACACTTTGCAATGCAGCTGATATGCCATCGCGGGGAATAGGACTCCGCGACTTGCAACAGTCTGTATTGTGGTGGCATGGGCCCCGATTTTTGCACTTGGATGAAACGATCTGGCCGGAAAATACATCCAAACCCACGGGAAGGATACCATAACGGATGATGACCTCGCAGAAATCGAAATAATTAACGCAGGAGTGACGGCAGCGTCGTCAAATCCAGAGGGGATAGCTCGCTAATAGAAGCCAACAGGTACTCATAGGTTTTGAGGCTATTCAGGGTCACCGCCTGGGTTTTACGATTCATCGCACGTAGCCGAAAGTGTCAATTGATCAAGGAAACCTATCCGCAGGGGAACTGGGCCATGCGGAGGTCCAGTGGATTAAAGCGGTGCAATTACAGGCATTCCCTGACGGCTTGAGCAGCAAATTAAAAGCTACAAATATGTCGAGAAATTTAGGTCTATTTCGGGACGACGAGGGAATTATGAGATGCCATTGTCGTCTTCAGTGAGCCACTCTCCAGTCCGACTCCAAGGAGCCCATATTCCTTTCAAAGAACAACACGTTCACTGATCGTATCATCGAAGCTTGCCACGAGGTGCTTTACCACTCCGGTATTCGTCATACTCTTGCCCAGCTTCGACTAAAATATTGGGTGCCACAAGGGAGATCACAAGTCCAACGTGTACTGCCGCACTGTTTGGTCTTTCGGAAGGCCGAATGGGGTCCTTTCAAGCTACCAGAAAGTCCGCCGCTACCGTAGCACAGAGTATCGCAATGTCACCCGTTCGAGCTTCCCGGCATTGACTATTTGGGGCTTTTTACAGTCAAGCAAGCGAGGGGTGGCGGAGTTGAACTGCAACGTGCATGGATCTGCCTGTTCGCGTGCTGAGCTACTCGCGCCATCCACCTGGTGGTCGTGAAGGACGTTACTGATGAACAGTTTCTGTTGTGCATTCGGCGTTTCTCGGCACTTTATGACACTCAAACCACCATCATATCAGACAATTCCAAGTATTTTAAATCAGCTGATAAAGCTCTAACACAGGTCTTCAAATGCTCCGACGTACAGAATCGAACGTCGTCTATCGGAATCTGCTGGAAGTTCATCACAGAGTTGGCGCCGTGGATGGGCGGTTTCTACAAACGCCTAGTTTGGGTCTGTGAAGCGGGCTTTGCGGAAAACAGCTAAGAAACAATGTCTGACGCTAGTACAGCTGCAAACCGTCATGGCGGAAGTGACAGAAGTGATCAATTCGAGGCCACTTGACTGCCTCGACGGCGATGTCAGTGAAGACATATTGACTCCCGCACATTTTCTCTCGAAACGAAACCGTGTCGGACTTCCATCATTCCAGCGGGACACTGATCAACCGTTTCTCGTCGGAAAGCCCCTATTGCATGAACGGCTGATCGACGATTGACGTAAGGGTCAAAAGCTCGTCGATCAGTTTTGGCAAGCCGGGAGGAACGAATATCTAGCGAGCCTTCGAGAACGTCCTGCCCCCATACTCACTGAACGCAATTCGAATGCATTCGACCCTAAAGGTGGCACCGTCGTTCTCATCAAGGCCGACTTGCCTCGGTCGCGATGGTGCATGGGCGTTATCACGGAGCTACTTCCTAGCAGCGATGGTAAGACGCGTTCAGCAACCATACGAGTTGCGTCAGGCAAAATGCTGACACGGGCAATAAAGCGGTTGTATACGATCGAATCCTCATGTGAAATTCAAAATCAAGATGAAAGATGAAGTCCAAAAAGTGAACACTGCTGTTAGATCACTCAACAAGGCGGCAGCGCGGGTACGATCTGCCATCAGCGAAATAGCGACTGATGAATCCAACTAACCTTTTTTCTGTCATGAAGCACATCGTCCAGTCCGGCTGTCTATTGTCGAGCTACTACACTTACCCCGATATTCCATTCTCCACATATTCAGCCAATTCAATCGAAATGATGCACGGTGCTATTCAATTGTTCCAAAATGACCGTCACGACGATGCCAAAGCGCTGCTTCGACGTCTCCCCCACCGCCGTAATCGCAGCAACATCACGACATGGGTTGCACAGCACATGGGTCACGACGCAATGGCACGCTCAATTCTGTGTTCGCATGTCGTCTTCCAATTCATCATGATTGATTTTATCGAACGTGGCGACAACCCGTTCCACTCAGAGTTCGTTCGTCTGTCCAACGTCGCCGACGACATAGAGTTTTTGGTCCCCGGAACCGACAGTCCACAGGGATTGGTATGGACCTGCGGTCTTCGTGAGCGTGGAATCATAAACTCGAATTCACATCACTCGTTTCCCGATTTCAACCTCTACGGTTTCAATCTCCGTATAGTATTCCAGCAGTTCAAGTCTGGTTCGTTTCCCGGTCATTTTTCCGCACTTCAGCTGATGCTCGATCCACAGTTTCCGTCGACCACGTATTCCAAAACCGTGTTGATCCTTTCCGACAGCGAACCACGACAGATCAATTCTATCGACGGCGGCACACTTATCGCTATTGTAGGTGGAACGTATCGAAAGTTGGCAGCGGACGTTACGCGCAGAGGAATCTGCATGCGTGACTACGCATTCATCATTATCTGCGGAACCAACGATGCGTGGCGAAGTCCGCATCCACGGGAGTGGTAAAGGTCGTGGAACCTTTTGCGGCATCCCCTGAGTAAGGTTCACGTAGGTGCCATAGAGACGGAAGTCGTCCTCGTCTCGGCCATTGGCGTCCCAAAAACTCTGGCCAAAAACACGTTCGAACACACTCAATCGGCCGAGCAAGAGTTCAAATTCCGCTTCCCGGGTTCACGATTCAACTATTGCAACTTGTCCATTTCGGGTATCAACAACCCCTTCCTCGAGTCCGACGGTACCGCTCGGAAGCAGTTTTTCAAGCCCGATATGCTCCATGTCAAAAATGCAGGGTGGCGGAAAATTTATCACTGTTGCATTCGGATCGTGGAGAACAAGAACCTCGACAGCGTCGCCTACACCATGAGTAGTGGAATTTACCCCAATGGTCATTAAGAAGTTCTCAGACATTGTGATAACAATGTGACTTGGGTGTAATTTACTAATTAATGTAGAAACATGTAAAAATTCTTTTTGACACGGCCACGTGCCACGTATTATTTCGACTCTACTACGCTCTAAAATTAATATCCAGTGATGGGGTAATACGTTATTTTGGTGTCCTTCCAAATGGGGAGAAACATGTGGTAAGAATGATTCCATTAGCGTCAATGACAATTTGGCTTTTCGAAAGTTGTTAGGTAATGTAACAACAAACAATTAATCTTCAACCATTCGAATTTTCTCTTCCATCGAAGTTTTCACTTCATATCAAGAAAATTAATAATGAATTGAAATTATGATTGGGACAATTTATTTCGCGGGAGTGTTGCGCCGTTTGTCACGATGCGCAAAAATGTTAATTTGGGCGATGTCGTTCGATCGGAAGAAAAAACAGTTCGGTGATGTTGTTCTGGCAGCAAACAGTGGTGATTGAAATAATTCTATGTTGAGTTGATCGGTTGATTGTGAGTTGATGGAACATTTTGTCAAAATTAACGGGCTGATTTGCATATGAACTGGTCACGAGTCTAACTGCTTTGGTTGTGTAGCTTTTGTCAAGTACTTAAATGTTGTCAACAGAAGGAAGTGTTTATATTTTTTGTCGCACATTGGTCAAGTTTCCTACAGCTTAGCTGTTCCTTGTTTTATATACCACGCAAATCAACTGTATCTGTCGTCTGATTTATTACCGAGGTAAAAAGCTTCGTAGAATTAAGCCACGTATTGTATATAAACGTTAAGCCAATTCAACATCTTTGCGTAAGAGGCTTCATGAACAACACCCGCGTTTTCAGTGTTTCTGGGGGCTCTTGCTCTTTGCATAGTTTCTATAGCAGTCTTCCTGACAATAACGCATTTTCTGTAGCAGTTTTTCTAAAGTGACAGGTTATGCAGCGACTTTCGAAAAACTGACACAGTTTCATGTAGGTTTAGACAAGTGACACAGTTTCTGTAGCAGCTAAGTGGCACATATCTTGTAGCAGCTTTTCAAATATTTTGCCACACACTGCGACTGCTCACAACTCTTAGTGAACGCTGCATTATAGGACAAATTCAATTTGCACAGTTCATGCTTTGTTGCATCGCACTGCGCTTTAAAGCTTTAATCTAAACAACCCATAATCGATGAAACAAATAAAAATGTTAAATTTATATTAAGGAAAATATTTTGAATAAATTTTGGTATAAATAAAATTTCATGGCATGTATTGCTGGTTCCGTAATTCACAAGGTTTAAAACATAATACGTACTTTGGAGCATCAAAACTGTAATTGGCTTAATTTAAAAACAACATTGAGGTCAAATTACAGTCAACAACCTCTTAACAGATAATGTCATTTCGATGTTTCAAATTTCACTTCGGAACAGTTTTGAAATCTCAGTTAAATCATTTAGGTAGTATATAATTCTTAGAAATTCAACACTGTATTAAAATACCTCTTAGATTCTTGCAGAAGTTATTTTGTTCTTGGCTAGAATATGGACACGGCTTAAGTGGTCATGACCACCAAATCCCGGTATTCAGGCGTAGATGAACTTGCCAAGCGTTTTCTGAATGGCTCTACGAACCTACGACATAAATAGCCTCAACTGATTGAAAGTATGGTAATAGCTTTTGTCAAGATCCTTATGTACCTAACACGCGCTCCTCTCCATCAATAGAAGTACTAAGGATGATTTTTTTTACTTTTTTTCAACTTAAAATATAAGACAGACGTTTGCAGTACATAATACGATGTTCCTAAATAAATCACTAAAGGTGCACCATCATTCACAGAAGTTCTGAAACTGAATAGAATCTTTATGTGCGTCACAACTCCAGATTGATGTTTATGCTAAGCGCATGGAGTATCGAATCCCCAGCTATCGTACAAACAACTTGAAACTCCAAAATTAATTAATTTTGTATAGCGTAATATCGCAATTCAGAAGTAGGCAACAAATTTAGGTTTAAGTCATACATGCCGAAGCAGATGCTAAGGGAGCTACCCCCTTCCCGGGGACTCGAACACCACCAATTACGTGGTTTACTCTTCCCTCTGAGAGTACCCGTAACCCGTGAGGCTCCTCGTAATCCCTGCCACTCGGGGCGCCGAACGCGAGAAATATTTTAGAGAATTTGGCGTCAAAAGTAGGGTGTAAATTGGAAAAATTTGGAGTAAAATAGTTTCCTCGGCAGGGGTTCGTCAACTTTTTTGGGCACCTCCAGGAGCTATCCAGGACCTCTCACGCTGGACCTCTGCCCCTGCCCCCAAAATCGTCTCCACCACCATCCCGCCGACCCAGGCTTCCCTCATAAAACTTCGGAGCGTCACCATTTATGGTCTAAGTAAGATACAAAAGTACGTAGTACGTGCCGAACAATTTGAATTTTGGAAAAGATCGGTTACTGACCTTCTGCTTGACTACAGGAAGGATTGATGTAAAAACTTATACCTGCATTAACAGAGTCTAAAATTAGTCACATCTATCTTTCAGCTGAAAGTTGTAGATACTCAATAAAAATTAGCCTGTTCACATACTGGACTTGAAACAGAGGTTACAAAATATCAGCTTCCTCAATATCGAAAATTCGACGCCCACTCAGTTAAGATGAGATTTTAGTTAAAAATTGTTCTGATCGTGACCAATATAAATAGTTGCAGTTTATTAATCGAATGCACAACCTTTGCATCTTGCCTATCTTTACGAACGCAACATTGATTCAGAATATTACAATTCGGTTCCTTAACTAGGTTGCGAACATGAAACATGCATGTTTCCTAAAATATTTATATATTTCTATCTTCTAATAGCTTTTGGAAGGAAACTAGAGATGGAACTGGGCATTGAGTCACTAGTAAAAGGATATGTAATGAGCGCCTCAGATGGAATGCCCTTCGACATAAGTTTTCCTGAGGCGCCATCACTCATTGTTGTGGACAGGAGGGGGTAGTACGGTCTCCCTAATGATCGAACCCACAGCTGCTTTCACCCCTTAACGGGTGCGTATCACCAGACCTCCATCCGCAACAGCGCGTCGTAGCACGGGGTAAATATTGGCACAAATTTGCAATAATAGGGTGCATAATTTGGCAATTAGAGTAAAATGAAACATATGAAAGAAAACAGGGCAAATTAGGAAAAATTTATCTCAAATTGGCGATAAACCGTGAACCGTTAGGCGAAATTGGTAAAAATATTGATTTACTAAAAATTTTTAAAATTGCTTCACCAGGTATCGTTTAAACTTGGCACTTGAACTGTAGTGTGAAACTGATTAAACATTAAGCAGAATAAATACCTGAGTAAAGAATGTGAGCGACAGCACTCTCCACTAGTTAACATTTTTCGCATAGCTTAAAGCTCTATTAGCGGATTTTACTAACTGTGGTTCTTATCTATTATTGTTTGTTTTAATATTTCTTGAATCGATGTGATAACTACGCACGTCGAATGACACACTTAAAATAACTCAAATTCTTGCAGCCTTCGCCAGTTTTGAAACAGGCAATTCCACTACTCTATCCAAGACAAAAACCTGAGCATGTCACCAACACACGTCATGCTACAAACGTTGTTTTTAGTTATGGCGGAATGCATTACATTTATTGACACTTTGCTCCTATGTCACACATTATATGTGAAGTATGGCAAAAGATTATATAATAACGTCACAGCTTGACAGTAGTGATTATAACAATCGTAGAAAACGAGTGCAAACGTTTTGAAATTTAATTAGTCTCCTAAAATATAGAGAAATATACGCTCAAGCTGTTCTATTAATTCCGATTTTACGAAAATATATCTGAGGAACTTTGCTGATGTGGACAGACACGTGGTTATGTGTGAAACATATAATATGAAATTACACAAATAAGTGACAGCACATTGCAACCAACGCATGATGCAGCGTTGACAGAAAATGTGTGCGCGCACTGCACCCTCATGACCTTAGTCCTAACTATATTTTGCAATCGTCGCTTTGCAGCTGCGAATAGATATAATTTGAACCGTAGTTACAAATTTTTTTTCATTATGTAACGAAGAATGCGAAGATTGTCGAACAACTGTTATGACCATCGCGTCAAAATAAATGCGTAACAGGGGGTGTGACTATGCCGATAGCGATGTGCAGCAAAATGCACATATTTCTCTGTGAATACTGCATGACCAATCGTAGTACCGTTGGTGGTTGTATAGCGCTGCTTCGACGACAATTTCAAAAACATGTTAACAGCACCAAATTTTTATCATATGCAATTGAACGTTGGCCCGTGATTGTCGTTTAGGTTAGTAAATAACAGCAAAGCTCATTTACTTGATGTTGCTATAATACATTGCACTGCACACCATAAATCCGCAGTTATTAGTCATGGTTCCTGGTCATGGTTTTTGAGAGGCATGTTTAAAATCTGTGTCTTATGAGCCCTGAGCTGTGCAAATTGACTTCGTAAAAATTATCCTGACCCCTTCTCTTCTGTATCACCAATTTTCGCTGTTGTATCGCAGTTTACGGAGAGATAACGAAATTGTGGAGCGGCTTGGGATGTTAGCTAGCAGAACATGCAAATTTTTCTTTGTTTATAAGTGATTATATGGGAACGCTTATTTGCTTACGCTAAATCACTTTTCAGTCAACAAGTACTATTTGTTTTGTGTATTGTATTCTGTATCCAATCCCCCACCCACCCAGCCGACTTCAGGCAGTTTTTGCTGTTTTCATATTTTGTTTTTTCAGTTCTTATCAAGAATTAATTGTGGTTTCGAGACCTGTGGGCTATGGAAGCTGGCTTCTTCATAAAGTTGCTCGTTCGCGATGGCTCTTATTTCAAGAGTCGCTGCTGCATCGCTCAAATCGTATTTGAGTTATATTTTGCAGTATTTCGTATGGCATTGAAATGTATGTTCTGGAAATTTTTTACCGATTAATCCAGTTCATGCCGTTTTGTTCTTAATTAGTAAGAAATATACTCTCGCTTTTGCGAGTACCTGTGGGGATGATTTCCTCCGCTTTAGTTTAGACCAATGATTTTGTGGGTGGGTTTTCCTTCTTTTCTGGTAAGGTTTATATTAAATGTTAAAGGTATTAAACGTTTGGTCGCCCAGCCGGCTCAAAGGAAAGCACCTTTTTCGTTAGATGATGTTAAAGTTATGATATCGAATGGTGTGGGTCTAGTCTATGGCAAATTAGAGCTTCTTTGTTTATTTTGCTTGAATTTTCGGGGATGTTACGTTGTAATGAGCTGCTAAACCTTAATTTTGGTAATGTTTCTACGTTTCAGGATCACCTACAGATTACGATTAGACACAGCAAGGCTAATCAGCTTTGGCAATGCAGGTTATGCGTCATTTATCCTAAGATGTGTGCGGCAGGGCCAGATTTTGTCACAGTCTGCTGCGGCTCTAAAGCCAAGCTTGGCTACCGCGATTAACCAGATTGACATTTTTTGGGCCGAGACAGACCCTACAAATACGTTTAGCTAATAGCAAAGCGAGGCTGATAAACTGTCACAATGGCCGAAATCGGCTCTGAAAGCCAGAAATATATGACGTCGATGGAAAATCGCAAAAAAAAATAGAAATTGGTGATGCACATGGTCATATTCTTCCATTTATAATAGCATAAGATTCATGTATGAAAGAGCGAGTTTAACATAGTAATTAGCACGGCTTGTAAAAGGCGCTCAAAAAAATTTTGAAAATAGCTATATTTACGTATTTATTGTACCTGCATTTATGCCCTTTACTTTAATCACTACTAATCTTGCTTTTTTGGACCTAGAGCTAAATATTTTCCCTGTAAGACAATCCGCTAAACTGAATGTAATAAATATTTTTTCAGTTGTTCGTCCCGTCCATCAACCCATGAGACATAGCCGCTCCCGGCTTGTACAAACATACTAGCATAGCTTAGCTATTAATTTTATTTATGAAGGGCCGGTTGTGGCTGTGCCTTTTTGTCACGAGTCGGAATTGGCTCTGTGACAGAATCCGGCCCAAAGTGCACACATCTTAAGGTAAATGATGCATTATTGGATCTCCGCTACTGGCGACAAGTACTGCCCTAAGGCTTTATTTGACGCGTATGCTAACAAATTGCGGCATTGAGCTGATCTTCTGGCTCCAACGCCTGTTTTTCAATCGTTGCATTTTAGTTCGGACGTTCAGTCTTACCTATCAACGGGCCGTCGTATGTCTTATGATCTGGCGCGAAAAATTGTCAAGCAGACTGCTGTGTTCGCTGTTTTGGATTCGCGTTTTTCACTACGCATAGCTTGCGAGCTTCCAAGGGAGTCTCAGAAAGGTTTCTTCAGTTACATGGGCATTTGGCTAGCTCGGCGTCAAAGAATCGTTATGTGGAAGTATCTTTGGTTAATAGGATGTTGGTATCTCGAAAAAAATTTTACAGTTAATAAGATTGTAATACTTTTGGTACTTGGATTTGACTGATTAACCAATGAAGCGTATTCACTCATTCAATTATGCTAGGGTTTAGTCGCTCCACAATGTATTTTTATCATTAACGTTATTCATATAAAGCTTCAGCAATGTCCGAAATTCCAGCTACAGCAACTCGAATGAAACTTGCCGTGTATACGACGATCCCAACTTCACGACGGCAACACACGCCTGTCCTGTCAAGGGGTCACGTCGAACGTCCAACCGCTCAACCTTACAATTCCTTTCCTGGTTAATCAACGTCTTTCGAGCAGGTGCTAAGCAAGTACCCTCGGATCACAAACCCGACTTTAATGGTCGCCAAGGTCCTGCAAAACGTCGTGCACCACAGCGAAACACGCGTCCCACCTATGCACAGCCGACCTCGACATCTGGCTCCGCACAAACTCAAGGGCGCCAAAGACGAGTTCGATGACATTCTCGAGCTTGGCATTATTTGACCCTCCTCCAGCTGTTTCTTGTGGGACCTCCACGTGGTTCCAAAGACGAAAGGCGACTGGAGACCGTGCGGTGACCACAAAGTGTTCAACAGCGACATTGTCTCTGATCGATATCCTGTTCCTCATATCCAGGAATTTGCGGCGATTTCCGCTTGCAAGCGTATTTTCCCGAAAATCGATCTGATCCGAGGTTGTCACCAGATCCGCCTGGTACACGATGACGTAGTTAAGACCGCAATCATCACGCGCGTACATCATCATATATGATTATATCCGAATGCCGTTCGGACCCCGCAATGAGCCCCAAACATTGAACTTGATTGACGAGATTCATTCGGGTGCTGGGCTTCTGTTACGCCCAGCTCAAAGACATTTTGTTGGCGAGCAACATCATTGAAGAACACCTGCGTCTTCTGGAGCTGCTATTTGAATGCCTCGACGAATATGGCATCAAGATAAATGTGGACATGGGTCAGTTCGGGGTGTCGGAGCTCGAGTTCCTGGGTCACTCGAAAGCGTCGACTCAAAACGCATTCATCCGGTTCAGTCAAAGGTGCAGTCAATCTGCGATTATCCTCATCCAAAAACCGCAAGAAGCTCCATGAATTCCGGAGAATACTCAAAATTTACCATCGCTTCATTCCCCGGCGTGCGGAGATTACGATGCAACGATGAGGTTGAGTGACGATTCGAAGGCGACAAAACCCTTGCAGTGACCGACACGGCAGCTGCGGCTTTCGAAGCTTCTAAAGATGCATTATCTCACGCCACGTTTCCGGTGCACCCGTTATCGGAAGCTCCGATCAACATCGTTGTCGACGCATCAAACGTCGCTATTGAAGCGAAGCTTCAATAATATAACTGTGGTGAATGGGAACCACTGTCATTCTTCTCAAAGAAGCTGACGCGAGCTGAAGCACGTTTACTCGAGAGCTACTTGCCATCAAATGTGCGATTCGACATTTCCGACATTTCGTCTAAGGATGACATTTCTTTGCTCTTACCGATCACAAGCCGCTGGCCTTTGCCCTACAAAGCCGTTCTGAGCGGCAATCGCCGAGAAATGTTCGACATCTCTCGTTCATCGCTGAATTCACCGACGACATCCGGCACATCAGCGGAGCCGTGAACAAAATAAATGATGTTCTGTCGCGGATGAACGCGTCAATAACGTCCATCGATTACTCAACACCGGCCGACGTTCAAGCAAGCAGTGATTTCGGATCTCAAGTCGCGCGGAATAGCTCATTCCTTTAACTAAAGTAGTTCCTCGTTGCGATGGCAGATCGTCCCATCATCTGCGACGATTCAACGTCCTACAACAGTTTCGTGCTGTCCAGTTCCATCGAGCGGCGTTCGATTACTTCATTTCCCAACCTATGTCGGCGTTGGTTCAACTCAATGATTGGTCGTGCACCGTTTCGTCTGGCTGAGTGTCAATAAAGACGTCCGACGATGGACCAAAAGTTGTCTAGCGTGCCAACGATTAAAGGTCCAACAGTACATGATTTGTTGTCCTAGCAATTTCCAATTCCCGATCTTCGATTCGAACACATCCACGGCGAAATCGTGTGCCCTTTGCATTCGTCTAATGGACAGTCTTATCTGTTGACTGTCATCGATCGATTCACCATGTGGCCCGAAGCCATTCTGATCTCGAACATCATCGCAGAAACAGTCGCCCAGGCTCTCCTCTCCGTTTGGATATCTTGTTTCGTTGTGCCGACGTTCATCACCACTCGAGAATTGGGCTCAGCCCTCTTCAAGGCGCTGACGAAGCTTTTATTGGTGACTCACTTTCGAACAACGGTGTATCACCCAATATCTAACGGATTGGTCGAGCCATTTCATCGCCAACTCAAAGCCCCAATCAAGGCCCGATCTGATGCCCAATGGTGCACCGAAGTGCTAAAGCTGGCAATCCTTGGGATTTCATCCTCTTTCAAAGAGAACATCGACGAGTCGAATTCCAGACGGTCTACAGAACAGCATCTCGTTTGGCAGGTCAGCTAATTGTGCCAAGTCAACAGACCTTCATACCAGATTGGCATTGATCCTTGATCGTCTACGATCAACAAGGAAACAATTGTGACCAACAACAACTCCATACATCGGGAGCTCAACTTTCATTCCCAGAGCACTCCGACAGTGCGATTTCGTCTTCGTCCCTGTCGATTCGGTGCGACGTCCGCTTCAAGCTCCATACAGCGGTACATTTCGCGTCATACGGTGAACGTGCAGTAACTTCATAATCGACATCTCAGGCAAACGAGACACGGTGTTACTCGATCGCCTCAAACTCGCTTCAAACTATAATCAATCAAAACCAACCTGCCGACCAGTGTGACAACAGCAAGAACAACAACGTCGACTTCGACAGCGACAAAGATAAACGTTCGAACAACGCATGTGGGACGATCCGTCCGATTTCCAGACCGATTCACACCTTTCGACTACAGGGGAAAGTACTCCATGGCGTCATCACAATGAACACATCATGCTCACGTGACTGATTATGAATGTGGATGACATCCTGATGCAACATTTCATGATGCAATTTGATGTAATCATCTACGCTCCCGCTAATAGTTCTATAATTATGCAAATAAGTTTTATGTATCTAAGTTGTACATTTTTGCATTACACTATGGTAGTTCATTTTACTTCTTGCAGCGCAACCTAGTGCAAACACTTTGCTGGAATTTAACCAAGAGTACTGTGTAACAGCCCAAGTTTCTATACTGAATCCTAAAATACTCAAAATCAGGCCACATGGGCCTCAAATTCAGCGGGTAAAGGGCGATCGGATACCGGTGGAGCGTGAACCAGGGATTCATTGATGTATCATTGATAATTGTGTTGAATAAAATGAAATACTGTATTGTATGCTATAAATGTGTAATCACGCTCCACCAGCCCGAGGTGCGCGGGGTGATTTCGGAGTCTACTACAGAGGTGTCCGATCGATCCCAGGACTACTATTATATTGTGAATAATATTGATATACTATTGTATAACTGATTCGCACTGGAAGGTGGGATGGATGCGTAGTCGAATCGGCCGAGGACAAAAGGAAAGATTTCACAATTTGACTTAACAGTTTTGTTGGTTAGGTGACCTAGGGTCGATTCCGGTGCGCATCCTTAACTAAGATATATAAAATGTATTTACGTTTATAGTTAATGTGTGCAATGATGGCCAGAGTATACTACTGCTTGTCAGGATGGGCCGAGGTAGAGTGCAGGATCTTTGTCAAAGTTTGAACGGGGGATTTTATTTTTATTCGGATCTCGGGGACCTGTCCTGACACGCAGGAAACTGGAAGTTATGATATGTACATGTATATTGTGTGGGACATTTGGATACGTGAAAAAAGAACTTCATAAAATTGACTCAGCGCGACAGAAGTTTCATTTTTCAAGGGGTATAAAATTTTTTTGGAATTTTGGGGTTTTTTATAGATTTCAAACCAAAAGTGGGACATTAAATTATCATTAGGGACCTATAAGGCTTCAAAATTTCTCATTCGGGTCAACTTAACCCCAATCCTTAAGGACTTATGGACTCCCAATCAGACGTTTAAACTCTCAAACATAAGGGTCGCAAATTGCTACAACTAAAAACCAAAACTCCCTGACTTTTCGAGCCCTGTACCTTAATTAGGCCCTACACTAACCATTTCACTGAAAACCGGGGCCACCCGCCCTAATGGACCTCCGCAGGGCCCCCATAACTCAGTTCGGACCCAAAATTTTACTATCGCGCACGCATTAAACTGCTTCTAACGGGCGTCCTAGGGGAACTATGTCAAACTTAGGGTTCCTATCAGTAGGCGACCAGCCAGGGCATGGATACGATCCCGCCCCCGGCCGCCTACTCCGTTCCGTTCCAGAAATATGAGCAAAAATTAACAAAATTTACAATACATTTAAAGCGCCTAAAGCACTGATATATTTTGCCATCGTCTAAGGCCCCGCGCCGAACAGCGCGAGGTTTAGTTGTTTTTCAGCTGCCGACACTAAGTTAACAACAGGCCCCGATATGGGCATTAAGCTAAGATGTGTCGCGACCACGGGCTACGTGTTGCTGGTCATCAATTTTGTGTTTATGATGTTATTGCTTTCGATTTATTCTATGTGTCTTGTAGGATATGTGCAGGTTGTGCGCCTAATTTTAAAATTTTAAATTTGAAATTCTGCTAACGAGCCAAGCGGCGGTACAGATGGCAAGCAAAAACGCAAGGGGGGTTTACTTTCAGCATAAAAGAGACTGCCCGATTCCCCGATCGGAGCCAGTCGAACTTTTGAGTTGTTTTGGCGGTTGTCGCCATGTAAATTTTAGGTTTTGTCTAGGTTTTCGCTTTATGTTTTTCTTTTGGATGCACCAGGGTGGGTTCTCGCCGTGCCCCCACGGTGGAGAGCCTCCTCTGGATTTAGGACTTTCACAACCACGCAAGGGCCGCCCTTTGCGGACGTTCGCGCGTCGGAAGGATGTTCCGCGCGCCCGTAAAGGCTGGACCCCGCCGAAATTCGCAAATTGCATCAAAATTATGTAAAATTTTACTCGCTTGTGTTTCGACTGGTTCCCGGCTCCTCGGACGTCTTCTTCTGTTCACAGGTCCGAGGAGTGACTAAAATTCGTGTTCTGATACCCTTGGTATGAAGTAAAATTTCCATTCTAAGGCAAATAGGAGTGGTCAAAATTTCGATTCTTAGGCCAATGATAATAACCATATTTGCATTCTAGGGCGAATGATAGTGACTAAACTTTCTAGTACATAGGTTAAGGGGAAAATTTTTATAATGCGAACAAATAGGAGTGACAGTGGGGACGTAGCCGTTTGCATCCTCGGGTGACACGAGTTTTCCCCTAGCTGTCTAGAATCGAGCAGCAGCGTCGAATCCCCATTCGTCCGCTGTTTCCTTGATTCCTGGTTGGCATGCGATGCAAACGACTGCGGACCAGCGATTAATCAAAAATTTTAAGAGGTTCCCTGGCTGAGCGTAGAATGAAATAGAGATTGGAGCTGTCGATGAGCTAATCGTGTTGAATTTTGGTGGGAGGTGGGTTTTCTAACCGTGCAACTACGGGGAGAATCCACATCGGCACCATCCCTCGGAACTTCTGAGGGCGAAAGCTAAGCTAGGCCGAGTCAGATCGTTCGCGGACCGCTCCAGTCTCTGTCACGAATGCACAAGAATTTTATGGACTTTCTTTCCTGCCTGGGACTTTTAGTACGTAGAGCACAAAATGTCGTGGTTTCATAGATGGACAACTTTTTATTTTTAAGAAGAGTGGAACTAAGGAGTCCCCGGGGAATCGAGTGAATTTCTATCAAAAATGTCGGGCTCAAGTCGATTAAAATTTGACTAAAGGTTTTGCGTTCAAGAAAGGGATGACGTTTGCATCAGGGTATCTTGCAGGGTACCCGACCATAATTTTGTTGTGCTATGTATGTTGTAAATAACATTCCTTACACCCCGATTGGGTGTCATTTTTGGAAGTGTACAAAATATAAAAATTTTCGGATTCAATAGTAAACCAATTGAACCGCGTGTCACTTTCTGTAGCAGTTCGGAATTTTGTTTTACTTTCCGACCCCGTAGAATTGGAGAGATCAGTTTCATCAGGAGCCACTAAGGACTTCAAACCTAAGCAAATTTTATGCTAAGGCGAGCAAATCGTTCACCAACGCTCGCCCCGTCGATATAACTCGCCGACGCAAGCTCTCCCACATTTCTCGCTCTAAGGCCCGAGCTGGCAATCCACTCCGCACCCCGCATCTCGTCCTTGTATTGCGTGAACCATCAGGAATGCTCCCGCCGCGAATCCTCTCACAGTTAATTGTCGCTTTGGGTAACTCGCCGCCCGGCATATAACACTAGTGGCTAGAGATTAGACACTCAAGGGACTGGGGCCTCCAGCTCAGTGCCCCAACGTTAAAATAAGTAATCAACTTCTGTCACCGTCTAAATTGTAGGGCCAGTCGTGCATTACTCTAGGATCGGAGCGGGAAAATAATGTCAAAAGGTACGCCCAAACCCAGGTCACTACTAGAACGGCAACTGGGCATAACCCTAGTCATAGGGTTAAGATATTACATTTACTTGGAACAAAACGAGGGAACCTTACTAAGGCTACACTAGGGTCAGAGAGCCCCGCTTAGGTTGTTAAGTGGATTATGAGGGAAAGGCGAGTAAGCCTTATTACCTGTGAGCAGGCTTAGGGGTTGACTCTCCCTCGGGGGACCTTCATACCATTAGACACGTGGGCCAAAATAGGGGCCAGGCCGAACACTCTGGTTAACCCGCCGGCAGCCTGCTAAGCTAAGCGATTCTCTTAGGTCGTCGCATAGATCACCGGGGAGCCATGGAAGCCGGGGTTGTCCGGGCATCACGCCAAGGAAAATGGTGGTGCAGCTGGGATCCCTTAGGGCCAGAACTGGTCCTAGTACACTAGATATGTTGACCAAGATTAGATAGAATGAACAAAACAATTTATTATGAACTCTGTGATAAATCATACGGATAACACCCGAAAAGAGCAAAATTTCGTAGAAATTTTAAACTAAATATGACATAAAACAGTGATATGGGATACTAGAAAAACCAGTATACTACGCAGGTATATGGATACTAAAAATTACAGATTTCACCGAAACTGCAATTGTGCGCAAGTGATATACTAAATCGAGAGTTCAGTTAATATGTTTCAAGTTTGAATGGTAATCTTCATTTACGGGCCGAAACATAATGCAGTAAAATGTGTGATCTAATACCGCAAATCATCCATTTACTAAGGAGTTTTTGCGATATTTGTTAAAGTGTTCCAGCGGAACACATGTTGCAACAGATATTTTAAAATTTGCATGTTATATATTGTAAAATAGCAAAAATCGCAGAATTTCGCCTGAATTTGCAGAAACAAAGGAATAAATTCTGTATCTCGGATTTAAATCAAAAGCTCTAAAGCGCATATAGGTCACCCTTTTGAACCATCCACGAAACAGATATTGATAACTATATCACCACGTTTATTATTCAATATTTGCACTACAACTATGTGATCGCATTAACGTTGACACAAGGCCCAACTGACATTGGCAATCTGTTCCCCGGACTGCTGGGTATTCGGAATTAAGCCAATGACTCCGAATTTTGTTTACTATATTATAGCACTATTATAGCCTCATATTTACTTAATTAGCATATCTGCTGTAATAGAAACAGAAACATTTTTCAACAACTGTGTGAAAACAATATTTTATATATTTTTTTATTTGAAACAACCTCGAACATGGTTTCAGAAAACAGTTCGTAAATGTCACCTTCACGTCGCGCAATTTATGGAGCTCACAGCCTTTTGCAAGTTATACAAGAAATGTTATTCTACATTCTATGATTTTGAATATATAGGGATTTATGACATTCCAGTTATCGAACTTCTTAGATAGGTTCTGAAATTTTAGTGAGTCTATTTTAAAATCATTGCTGGAACAAATATTTGTCCTGAAATTTCGGTGACGCAACTTTAAGATTCTTGCTGGAACAGTGTCCCGTTCTGGACTTCCGGCGAGTTATCTTTGGCATCTGTTTTGCATCAAAAATCGAGTTTAAACTTCAGCAGAGAAATTTTGAATTCGTGCAGTGTCAAAGATCGGCTTTGGTGTTACAGTGAGTCAACATTGGTGTTCGCGCTACAACAAAGATCGTTTTGGGCAATTCGGTGAGCTGACTATGGGTTCCCTGTTGTAAATTCTTCTGGCAATAAGCAAATCTACTACCAAATGGATCTAATTTGAATCAAATGAATTAGGTCAGATTTGCTATTACGACCACTGGGCTGCATGTTTGTTGGTTTGTTATTAGGCGTATACACTATTTTTTGCAACAGCTCGTACAGCGCGGAAGTAGCTACTAAACTTAAATCTTTTAGTATTTTGGTCCCAAGATCGGCGCATGGATGCTCTCGACTTTAGTGACTGTAACTTACTGTTAATGTTTATAAATGTCAGTTAGTCGTATATATTGCTGTCTATCTGATTGATTCAACTGCTCCAACATAAGTCAAAATAATTTGGTTACCCATACCGATTCTTTGATTTGTTGTGTTCTGAAATTGAGGCAAAGAAACTAATAAATCGTTATTGAAAAGCTTATCTGATTCACTAAATATTAAGGCGAATTAATAGTTAAGTCAATAATTGGGTTTCAGATACATTATTTATCCGAAATCGCGAAATATTAGCTGTATTTTGGAATAACAAAGAAGCCGATTTCGAAGATTAGTAGTGCGCGTAATCGCGGTTCCATCATTGCCATCATGTTTGCCATAGGTGAACTAATATCGGTACAAAAGCCGTATAATTTCCCTGTAGGTAACCATTTTTCTTAATTATCTAATATTCATCAGCGTTTTTCTTTTTTACAGTCTAATCCTTAGTGCAAACATGGCCATGTGGTTTTGACATGTGTTTTGGGACAACCGTGTGTGTCACAAGCAATTTCGATCGTACATAGTGCAGTATAGCCTTGCTTGAACATTAGTTCTTAAGTTGCGTTTTGGGTATATAAAATTCCGAATTTTGTCACATTGATATCGCAACACGATGTGCATATTGAATAATGTTGCATTTTGTGCTAACATTTCTGTCCATTTAATTCTAATGTAGTATTTTTTATCTATATGACATCTGATATTTCTCGTTGTTTAGATATCAACTTTATGTGATAAAGATTTTAACAAGGTATGGATACATAATATTTTTTGAACAAGTATATCGATACATAAATATAACGCACATTTTGTTACTATGACAGAAAATCGTGCGGTTCCTGACTACTGTTGTTATCATTGCGGTTGGAACTATTATTTGACATTTTGATTATTAACTTAACATATATCCATCACGTCGATAGTCCGTTGAAACAATTTAATGTTAATTGAAAATAGATCTCGTCAAGGCTTTCATGTTTTAATTTGTAAATTTTGGGCAGTGCATTCAAATTCGAATGAATACTTCAATAAAGTTACACTAATGTCCTGAAAAATTTATATACATTAAGCTAACTTGCGTGCCAACCCTGTGGTCTTGCATATGCCTTGTTTTTATTTCATTTTGGTTCAATATGTTAACCGTACATGCTCATGAGGGTAGTATTACCCGCCCTTCTCTGAGGTCCCTGGCAGGTGATCAGACTTCTCTTTGTCAGCGCAGCAACTGAAGAAGAAAGTGTCGTTGCTTCTTCTCCTCCACCTCGGCGCTATAAAACTTCACTTAAATTGGCACAAAAACCGGCAGAAATTAAAGAAAAGCGCCACAAATTTGCTAAAACTACAGTACGTTTTAACAAAAACAAAGGAACGTTGAGCAAAACTGGGATACCTATAAACTTGATCAAGTTTCGATGTTCTAACACCCCTGCCGTGCGCCCATCCCCTCTGCCCCCTGCGCCTCCACCCCCGTCCCTCCGCACTACCAGCGGCCGACTGTTTCCTAAAGGCCGAAGGCCAACCACCACCACGGGACCGCGTACCTTGAGCACGCATCATTTTAACATTGTCATTTTCAGTCATTTTCATTTTCGTTCTGTAGTTTGCAGTCATGCAGTTATTTTAAAATTTTATGCACACATCTATTGTGTGCAGAAACATTGCATCAGTGGATAAAAATTATTTCGCAAGTTGTGTTTCGCTATAGCTTCAATTTTCGCTCATACCATACCTGCTTATATAAAACCTGCACCTAAGTTGAATATGTATGAGCTAAAATGTGTTCGTGTTTTGAGTAAGGCTTGGCATTTTCTCACCGCCGTAAAAAAGTAGAATATGATCTCAAAAAGCGCCAAGTCGCACATTGTCACGCGATCGACGACTCTGCAGCTGACTGTACTATTGATACGGCAGGTACTTACATACTATCGTTTTCTTCTCGCTTTCCGATTAATGCTGATATGTCGTAGGTTAGATTAATAACTTTGCCGGAATTGTTCATTTTTGATTTTACATGCTCTAAATTTGTTCGAAATCCATTGAGATTTGCATGCTTTCGCTGACCAAATGAATATATTACTGTCTTCAAAAATAGCATATTTACTTGCAACAAAGCGTCCTTGGTGTTTTGCTATATAATGTATCCGTATTTAATTATTTATGTTTATGGATTTAGTATATGGCACACAGAAGATATAGTAATTCGACTCGAAGGCCAGGATTGATTATCATAAGCTAGGAAAATCAATTAAAATGTAATCACAAGTAACGAATTTGCTCCAGGCTGAAAACAAAAGCAAAATGCATCTAATTGTGGCGTGACTTGCTTCTTTTGAGTCAGGATCAACGACTTTTTCCTGAGCCGACCACGGCAAAATTTCTTGAACGTGTACGCCACGAAAAGCAGGGAATTGTTCGATGGTTTTGCTATTTTGTGTTCCAAATTTGTAGTTTAGTTCAACGTTCCATGCTCATGCCGTGTTTGAGCTTGGACAGAATCGCAGATTAGGGACGGAGGACTAGCCTCCGTCGGGCTTTAGGAAGCCCTTAAAATTTCGTCTATTTCACCGAGTTAAGAAAATTTGGGGATTTAAAAGACTAAACAAATTCTAAGCACGTTAACTTGAGCTTAAGGTCTTTGATGCTTTCACGAAATGTTGTCTCGGAATCATCTTACTCAGATGTTTGAATCTGATTTTAGAGCACATAGACGACTTACTCAGTAGGCATCCCATCTGTACACCAATCTCATCAGGACGACTGACCGAAGTAACGATAGGTGACCCTCTTGGCCCCGCGTGACTGGAAAGAAAAAATGAGCTGGCGGAGCCAGTCCCCCAGCCGAGCAAAATTCGCCGACATTGACCTGGGACGATGGTGCATCGTTTTGCAGTGACACACCTGTTTTCGGACCCAAAACTACGTGATCAAAACAACTAGGTTTACCATCGTTCAGTATTGCAATACACAATGGTCTTCTCTAGAGACCATTGCTTAAAAGAAATAGGGTCAAGGCTTGCCAACGGAGCCATCGCTAGAAACCGCCTTTGCGGGAGAAACACATTGTGTCCCCGCCTTCAAACAAAATTTTAGGACTTTCTAAAAATTCGGAAAACTTACCTCCTCGCCCAGGCCGTTGTGGCCCCAAACCGGGCGAGTGCAAAACCCCTTTTTCTTTTTGGATAGAGTCGATCGCTGAGTTTAGCCAGGTTTCACTATTTATCATGAGTGCCCGTTAGGCTATGTACTATGTATGCCCAGTTTCTCTTTTTCTACAGTTTCAATGTCAGCCAGTTATATTTTCCCGTATCATGAGTTGATCCTGCACGGAGAATTTAAGTCCGCTGCAGTTTCATCAGTCTTAACCATTCAGCCATAGGAACACATCGACTTTTACTATTGAGTCGGTGATAACTCAACTGCAGTACAGCGCAGTTGAGACACTGCAATACAGTGCAGTGTAAGAGAAAAATGGTCGTTAGAGAGAGGCAAAACACAAACAACCGAAGAACTAAACAAAGGACGCAAATGCGTCCCGGGCCGATCGCGCATGGCCCAACTAGTACCAGCGACCAAATAGGTAGGAAATGAGGCTGATTTAGCCTTCGGATGGGCGTATTCCGCCTAAAGGAGCTGGTGTTCTCCACCTAAAACCGACATCAGGTTCAAGTAGAAACCAGTCGGTTGGACGAATATGTCGCAAGTTGCTCATAAGGACGCGACATGCCTCGCAGCACCCCGACCACGTTCCGTCGGCCTCAAATTTAGGAAACTGTTCCATTTTCCACTTCCTTTCTGGACCTCGTCGTTCGGTCAGTCGTACTATTAGATAGGTAAGGATGTCAACTGTTATATCGAACGACGTTCCGGCATATGCACAAATGTGAGTATATCTTGAGGATAGAACCTCCAGGCACTCCCTGTCACCAGTTCGAGCCGGCGTCGCCCTACGCAGCGCTCCAACGATGTGCACCCAGCTTGCGTAGTCAGTTCTGACCCCCGTTATCCTCCGCCCGCTTGAGTAGTCGTCGCCCAGAGCAACCTACATCGAGCAATTTCCGAAGCACACTAGGGCCCCTGCTGAGTGCATCGCATAGCTGATCAGTTCGCTAACATTAAGTCGAAGCAGGGATAACCGCCCCTAGTTCACTCCCGCGCGTGAAGCCGCGTGCTTCGTCCGTTTTGCCCGTTTTTACCTGAGTTCAATTTTATGATCCATCTAAAACAGTAACCCAGCCAGTTTTCCAATAATCAGTCGTCACTGGAAAGTGAAACGCAGGCAGAAGTTTATTGATGGTTAAACCGCTTTTCTTCTGTGAACATTATGGTAAAACAGTACTGATTTTTTTAATATGTTGACAATCATGGGTTTACGGATATGTGGTGACAGTGGGTAAGGCATTGCTGCGACAAAGTGGGTGTTACGGACAACACGTGCCATAGCTTTGGATATGCGGCATGCTTCAAGCATGTAATTTCAAGAAAAAAGAAAGAATAGCTAAATAAAGAAATTTTGGACAATTATTTGAACGAATTATTTCCATCATGTTGATGATACCTTGTTAAGACTATGGCTGTCTAATGGGACTTATATTACGAAAATATCTTTTTGATTAGGTTCTGAAGTGACCGTTCAATAGTGGATACGGTTTTATTGTTTTGCCATGTTTTTCTGCATTTGTTGCATTTCTGCTATGTTTATTATTCTGTTTTTACAGATTATGGAATAAATAAGGTTTTACTTAGTGTTCGCATCAGTGTCTTGCCAATCAGTATAGACAGATTCAAGAAAAGTGAAGTCTTACGTTACGAAAGTGTGTCTTTAAAAATGCAACTTATGCAACTCTGTTTTTAAACTTTATGTAAAATCACAGTGGCTCGTAAAAAACTGAAGACAAATCCTGAAACTACACCAGCGGCGCTCAATAAACCAATGATTGACTCGAGCATACAAATAAGGTTTATGGCCAAACGATCTTATAATATCGATAGCAATTTTAAGAAAGTTTATTTCACACGAATATTCAAAAGTGAATAGTATTGTCAAGCAAATACAAATAATGCAATAACTACTTAACCGAAATTTTTGTATACGTTTTATGAGGAACAAAGCAGTGTTTTATTAAGCCAACAACAGTTCTGTAGGGTAAGTTAAAAAGATAAGGAAATTTAGTGAGAAGAAACTGATCGTGATTCACAAATTATTGATCCATAGTCACTATTAAAAATCAAATCGCTGTATCAAACAGAATAACGAATTATATCAATGCAACTGTCACTTTTCATTATTTTCATTCAACGAAATTAAATTTTCTAAGACGAAAAGTTGACAATTTGCAGCCCTTGAAGTTCTTTCCTATAGTAAACATGCATTCTAAGCATCAGAAATAGTGTATTTACTTATTTTTACATCACTTTGTTGCTTCGTATTGATCTTGCTTCGCCCAGTATGGGATGTTGGAACCTGGCGATGTTAACTGCGGCTGAATACCAACGAGTTTACCCGAGCCGATAAGCATGTTAGGCAGTGTGTCGCTTGTTAACGGGTAGTTTCTGGCGCTTGCTTCGTGTGAATTTTCCAGATCAGTCTATAATTTTCAATAACGTTGCAGAAACATCGCCTACAATCTTAACAGTGCCAAAAAATATGAAAACAAATTTTCTACAATTAAACCACGAAATATCTTTCGCAATTTTCAATTCTATAAATTCGCATCAATACTCGCAAGTTAATTCAAGTAAAAACACTGTCGGAAATTAATATTTTGTAGTTGGGCTAGTAAGGCATACGATGATTCCAAGCCAACAATCAACTAGATGTTTGTTAAGAACATCTGGGTTCTATATAAATAAATCTAATTCAAAATATACTCATTGAAATGATTAATAAAATTCTGATTAATTTTAAATATGTGCATAAAATTTCAAGTTTACACGTTGTTTATGCAGAACTTTACGCACATACGAAGGCTATATGTCACTTTTGTTAACTCGAAAAAAGCTGAATTATTCTGAATGCTCAAATGAATAATACTTATTTTGCATTGATAATAAAAATAAAATAAAATAACAATATGATAAAAATAAAATACTAAAATAAAATGAATAAAAATAAAAGAAAAAATAAAATATATAATTATGCAATACTAATGTAATAAAATAAAATAATAAAATAAAGTAATAAAATAAAATAAAATAAACAGTAAAATAATAAAATAAAATAAAAATATGTGACCAGTATATATAAACCTATGAGTGACTTTAATGATTTAAAATTTAAAAGGCGCTATAGACCCATGTCACCTTTATGGGCTTGCTTCCGACTTTCCGATGACGATAGATACTTTACAGGTTTGCTAACTTTAATTAATACCTGTTCTCTCACGTCATTACTTCGCAGAATCACAGTTGTCGCACCGATCTGTTGTTCATTTGTGGCAGCTGGACAACAACTGCACCATGTATAGCACCAAAGCGAAGAACTTACGATATAGAAAATCACTGAAATGAATCAAGTACTTGCAGTACTTCAACAATAAAAACGAGATTTGAAAAATCGTAGCCGGTTTCTTTGTTATCCCTACGCAAACCCGCCATTTTGCAGTATTAAACCAGTTTTACATCGAACTCAAAGAGTAAAAAACTTGTGTTTTCCTTACGGTTCGTGTAAAAATATTACTCAACGGTTGTTTCAATGGTGAGAAAAGCTCGAAAACGACAGGTTTAAATTCCTTTTCTGACACATCTGACTTAAATTTCAAATTATGTATTTACCACAAAACTTGTTCTTTGATTTAAATTTTGACTTATATTACAACAAAAACGTTGTCGCTTTGAAAGAGACTTTAGACTTACAAGTTGTTAAATACTGCCTTCATTTTTAAATTTGGTTGCACCGCGACGTTTGTAACCGCAAAAATTGCGTCTCGAAATGTTACCTTTCCATTTCAGCCTTGGTTATATTCAAAACTACACAATGTCGGAGTGCTCACTAGATGATAAATTACTTGTCGCAACTAGAAATGAATATCCAGTGTTTACTATTAGGTACCCTAAGCTAAAGTGTATTATACGATACTTAAGTCTAAACATGAGTCTGGGGTTGCTGCCCTGGCCGCCACACTAAGCTATTGTAATTGTAATGTCATAACTGGAAATAATTCAGTTGTAACTGGAACGGGCTTATAAGTAATTATCCGCATTGAAATTTGATTAAGGATTATAGTATTTATGAGCCACTTTAAGGAAAAATCGGGTATTACCTGAAACAAAACTGTGTAGGTATCTAATATGGTAAAGGATCAAAATTTATACAGATTTTTGACGTAATTGTTTTAATAAAATTATTTCTACTAAATAGAGCTGCCTAATACACGAAAACATTGTAACAAATAGATATCCAGTTTAAGATTACATGCAAAAATTTTACAGTAAAAATTTGGGGCCCAAATCTAGCTGCTTATTACAAAGTTGCATGTGATTATAGTCAAACAGGACGTTTGTCTACGAATTAGATGATTGTTCAGAGCCGATTCACACAAATGCTTTCCATTAACATTTGGGTCTTTAGTGCACTAAATTGGAAAAAACACGAAATTTTTGTGCCAAATCAGTAGCTCTATAGAAAAGAGGCATAACCCATTACGCTATTTTGCCGCAAAAATATAGTCACATAGTTGTGCATTTTACTACTTTTGGCTATTTCCAAACAAATTCGCGACGCAGACTGTCCAAACGAATTTCTGGTCGTTTCTGCATTATAATTTTGTGGCGATTGGCAGTTTTATACATAACTAAGCATGAAGATTTTGACTGGTTTTGATTGCTTTTCTCCTCATATTTTCAATTATCATTAAAGCCCAACTGTTTTTAGGTAGAAATTTTCAACCTAGGCCCTTAGTATATTATAGCCATTAAAGTAAAAATTCTATTTTTTAAAAGCCAATACGGTGTAGGAAATCAACAAATCTAATATCCATCAAAATAACGTCATATATCTTGACATAGGATAAACCTACTTCCATAAATCACGCGAAATCACCAACCAACTTTGCTTTGAAATCGATTTTGATGAACAATCCTAAATATTTCACATTATCGCACGCCATATCACAACGACGTTATAGCCTCAATTTGCTCGGTTAAACCAACTACAGCTGCAAAACAAAAACACTCCGCCAATGCTTCCCTATACTCTAATTTTAACCTGTGTTAGATAACATTGGTGTTTTCAAGTCTTCGGGATCAAAGTATCCTGATTCCTAGTTCTGCGGAAAGTAGATCAGACACAGACACAAGTCTTCAAAAGACTTGTGTCAGGGCCACAGACTTTCAAACTTAGAGTCCTAATTACTCGTTACAAAACTGAGTTTTATCTTGGGTTCGAGTGCGGAAATGATTTGAAGACAACAACGCCAGCAACACCACCTTAATACCAGAGTCCAGGGAAATATCATACTCTATCATTGGTTACGTTGTTGCTATTAGTCTTGTCTTTAGATATGTTAATTAGCTTACTGTTAATAAACGAAACAATCGATATTGCTATTAGTAGTCCTCGAATTGTCCAAAACTTTGCATAGCCCGAAATAACCCGATCTCCGGGATAGTAGCCATACGGCGGAAATACGTTCGGAACCCAAAACGCAGTCGTTATACAAATAACACCACAAATCACGGCTGAAATGATGGCAAGGACTAAAAATGCAACCTGTGGACACCGATTATGTCTGCTGAGTCGTGTAAAAAAGGCTACGATCCCTATTGCGGATGTCACGAATAAGATGACTCCACCCCATATTGAACTGCCATCCAAACAGCAAGGAGCGTAATAGCGGGTTTCCCTAACTCGCTGACGGCTGTTGATTCCGTAACGTTGAGTCGTTTCCACCTGAATAAAACTAAACTATAGTACAGTCAAATATCTGAGAAACGTTACAATGACAGTAAAAATGTACCGAGTTACAGTCATCTAGCATTCATGCAATTTTTCAATTTTAAAAATAGACAACGCGATGTCGCGGTGCATCTCCAGAACACATATTGGACACAAAAACTGATTACCTGTCATCTCAATTGAGTGATAAACAAAACATTTCAGTTTTAAAGCGTGTAGCATATATATCGAAAATTTAAATAAAGTGCCAGAATTATTGAAATTTTAATAAATACAAAATCTGAATGTGGCATATAAAAAAAGAATTGCTAATAAATACAGTTGCGCAGATTCCTTCTGAAATTGGGGACGGGTACGAGATGTTTGAGAGAAGATTAAACGTAAAATTATGACCTTAGGGTACTTATACAAACGCGTTTTTATCCCAATTATCAGACGTTTGGTGGAAGAGGGCACATCCCTCTCGTCTCCTGGATATGCATATATGAATAAACATTTAGCATAATAACATACTGAAGAACTAAAAATGGCGGCTGAGCAAGAATGGTACTTTCCATCAATGGGTTAAATTAAATGCTTCTTGTTCGCTTATACCCAATAATTTTTTAGGTGCAGGAAAGTTTACAAATCTGAGAATCCCAAAACTCATCATTCTATGGTCAAAGTAACCAACGCCAGGGATCAGGGATGGGCAAAGACACTAGAAAATAA
>JASANE010025168.1:0-15616 GCA_030248225.1 Trileptium ribeirensis | reverse complement strand
ATCTACTTCGTTCAGTTACATATTGCTAGTAGGCTATAATACGAAAATAGGCCGCGAACATTGCTGTGTGAATAAGAATATCATTTGATCAACACGTACAAACGTGCGAAATAGACAAATGTGCGCGAACACAAATTCCGTTAGTATATACATCGCAGAGCCAATGTAGCGTTCCCATGCTGGCACATGCGAATACCAATTGCAAAAATGTGAACACGAATTTCTACGTGAATAATTTCGTGATTTTGACAAAAGAATTGAAAAAGACATTGGTGTATGCAACTAAAGTGGACTCACGCAGATAAGTATGCGAAATTTCCCAGATTTTGGTTTAAAAATCACAAATTTTCCCGCGGGCTAAAAACGTAAAATATTTTCCCTTATTGCAGAGAGTAGTTCCTGCCTAGTGCCAAAATGAGGGCAGGACTCTCCAAATTCGGCGGCATTCTACCATTTTAATCTTCCTACTGGTAGAAAACGGTTGACCAGCGGTTCGTGCACGTTGATAATATGGTTCCCGTATTTCATTGTCCCTGGCAAAATTTTTTGCTTCCCCCGTTAAAGACACGCCCAGTTGACATAACTGCCAAAAATCTAAATACTATTCTGTAGTTAAAAATTCCATGGATTTTCAAAATTTGTTTAAAATCGCTTTTACTCTCTATAAGACGTATAACGCTATTGTAATCATTTTCATCGAAAACATTTAACTCTGATAGTTCTTAAATTAGGAAACCCTCAGTTGAACCGGCGGTGGCCCCATTTCATACACCCCTGCAAAATCGAGGTCCCAGCGGTACTCGGCCATGTTAACCCCCGGTTCATATGCCCCGTGGCAAAAGTCTCAGCAAATGGAGAGCCCGAGCCCGGACCGTTCAAGTCAACCCACCAATTATAATTTCGCTAGTTCGAGAAGCAGGACAGTGTGGTTTAGTGATGCGCTGAAAACGAGGACTCGTCATAACGCCTTTATTGCATTACAAAAACTCTGAAGACGGTTGGGTACTCTAATTTTAATATAGTCATTAGGAACGCTAGACTCCCTAGTACCATTACAAAAACACGTTTGTAAAATCGGCATTGCTCAACCTATTGGCTTTATCTCGGGCAGCTTGTAAAAGCAATATTGTCGACTGTTTGACAAACGTCATATTTATACTGCCAACACCGGCGTGAATGTGATGTGAATCGGCCAGCTGATAAAATGACGTCTATAAACGCACAGAGCAACAAGTTGAATGATGTACTAGACAAAAGAACTAGATATTATTCTGAAACTTGGCATGATAACACTGTGCCTAACTTTTTCTTAAATTGTTAACAACCTTGAAACTTGTTGTCGTTGTTGAAATGAAGCGGACGAAGCCTGATCAAACGACAATGGTGCAAAAGTTATCGTTCAGCCATTTAAACAATTCAGGCCATAAGTTTTATATTCATTTATAAGTACGCATGTAAAATAAAAGATTTATCTGGATCTTGGTTTCTCCAAATTTAGTTAAAACTATGAAAATCATATATACCTGGTGATTGTTCGGAATTGAGTGGTCTGACAATACCCCAGGGTGGTTCTCACAGGTGCATTGGGAGAGACGAAAACTACTGTCAAACGAACGTTAAATATGTATATTTAGATAAATTGCGACTTATTGTAATTAATTACACATGTAGGTATATAGATAAACTAGGAGCATCAACTCCTTTTATATCCGTCAGCAGAAATGCGGATATTTCCTAAATATGGAGAATTAACAATTTTAGCCAAAGAGAAAACTAACTGGGGCACCGAAGAGAAGTCGAGATTTTACTCGGTGTCTGAACTGGGTAACCTGGGAGGAAGTCGAAATACCTGGGGTAGCCCTCCCCATGTTTGAGAAGACAGATATATGTATATAACAGATGTGTTCTGTAGATTTATATATCACATCCTATTCCATACCTTATAATAACGAGCGGGAAAAATGCTTGCTAATTATATAAACAACTACCTACGTTCGGTATGAGTTCTCTTACCATAAAAAGTCTTTACAATGACTGCAAAAAGTCGGCTGTTTGAAAAATCTGGCCATAAATTTGTGGCCTTTGACTTCGTGAACGTTCTTTTGTCGCAAGGCGCCACGACGAACAAACCCCGGAGCCCCAGCCGAACGCAGCGGACGCGAGCTTCCACCCGCGAAATTATCACCAGCGCCCTCAGCATCCGAAGACGGCGGATCAACATTTACCGACATTTTATAAAAAGTAACTCGAAAACAAAACTTAATTTTGTAGAAAAAACTTTGTATCCGTAACGATTTGCATAATAATTAAGTGCTGAAAAATAACTAAAAATTCTTTAATTTTCTCACTTAATGACATTTATTATGTAGTGCTGCTACCGCTGAGTATATACAGATATGACACAACCAGACCTATATCTACACGGCTGTATATTTTGTTGGACTATCATTGGTCATAGCCAATAGTCAAAAATAACTAAAAATTCTTTAATTTTCTCACTTAATGACATTTATTATTTAGTGCTGCTACCGCTGAGTATATACAGATATGACACAACCAGACCTATATCTACACGGCTGTATATTTTGTTGGACTATCATTGGTCATAGCCAATAGTCAAAAATAACTAAAAATTCTTTAATTTTCTCACTTAATGACATTTATTATTTAGTGCTGCTACCGCTGAGTATATACAGATATGACACAACCAGACCTATAGCTACACGGCTGTATATTCTGTTGGACTATCATTGGTCATAGCCAATAGTCAAAAATAACTAAAAATTCTTTAATTTTCTCACTTAATGACATTTATTATTTAGTGCTGCTACCGCTGAGTATATACAGATATGACACAACCAGACCTATATCTACACGGCTGTATATTTTGTTGGACTATCATTGGTCATAGCCAATAGTCAAAAATAACTAAAAATTCTTTAATTTTCTCACTTAATGACATTTATTATTTAGTGCTGCTACCGCTGAGTATATACAGATATGACACAACCAGACCTATATCTACACGGCTGTATATTTTGTTGGACTATCATTGGTCATAGCCAATAGTCAAAAATAACTAAAAATTCTTTAATTTTCTCACTTAATGACATTTATTATTTAGTGCTGCTACCGCTGAGTATATACAGATATGACACAACCAGACCTATATCTACACGGCTGTATATTTTGTTGGACTATCATTGGTCATAGCCAATAGTCAAAAATAACTAAAAATTCTTTAATTTTCTCACTTAATGACATTTATTATTTAGTGCTGCTACCGCTGAGTATATACAGATATGACACAACCAGACCTATATCTACACGGCTGTATATTTTGTTGGACTATCATTGGTCATAGCCAATAGTCAAAAATAACTAAAAATTCTTTAATTTTCTCACTTAATGACATTTATTATTTAGTGCTGCTACCGCTGAGTATATACAGATATGACACAACCAGACCTATAGCTACACGGCTGTATATTTTGTTGGACTATCATTGGTCATAGCCAATAGTCAAAAATAACTAAAAATTCTTTAATTTTCTCACTTAATGACATTTATTATTTAGTGCTGCTACCGCTGAGTATATACAGATATGACACAACCAGACCTATATCTACACGGCTGTATATTTTGTTGGACTATCATTGGTCATAGCCAATAGTCAAAAATAACTAAAAATTCTTTAACTTTCTCACTTAATGACATTTATTATTTAGTGCTGCTACCGCTGAGTATATACAGATATGACACAACCAGACCTATATCTACACGGCTGTATATTTTGTTGGACTATCATTGGTCATAGCCAATAGTCAAAAATAACTAAAAATTCTTTAATTTTCTCACTTAATGACATTTATTATTTAGTGCTGCTACCGCTGAGTATATACAGATATGACACAACCAGACCTATATCTACACGGCTGTATATTTTGTTGGACTATCATTGGTCATAGCCAATAGTCAAAAATAACTAAAAATTCTTTAATTTTCTCACTTAATGACATTTATTATTTAGTGCTGCTACCGCTGAGTATATACAGATATGACACAACCAGACCTATATCTACACGGCTGTATATTTTGTTGGACTATCATTGGTCATAGCCAATAGTCAAAAATAACTAAAAATTCTTTAATTTTCTCACTTAATGACATTTATTATTTAGTGCTGCTACCGCTGAGTATATACAGATATGACACAACCAGACCTATATCTACACGGCTGTATATTTTGTTGGACTATCATTGGTCATAGCCAATAGTCAAAAATAACTAAAAATTCTTTAATTTTCTCACTTAATGACATTTATTATTTAGTGCTGCTACCGCTGAGTATATACAGATATGACACAACCAGACCTATATCTACACGGCTGTATATTTTGTTGGACTATCATTGGTCATAGCCGATTTGATAATTTAATTGACGCATACCAGGGAGCACTATTATTCACTCATCATTACATTTTGCTAATAGCAGCTGCTATTTATTTCCCCGATTTCCTGTCAAATAAGACATAACCTCCAACTTGTTTCGAGATACTGCCACTGACCTTTTTGTTTTTGCATAATCAATATATTTCGTTAGTAATCCACGTACGCAGCAGGCACACAACTAGATAGGGATCTGGGGTGGGCGCAGGTTTTCGATTTTGGGTTCCGTAAAATTAGACCTCCCCAGTATGGCCGCACATTTTAGATCTGGGTTTAGTCGTATGCCCTAAACGACGAAAGTATGTGAAAGCAGCCGCTGAAAAGTTGAGCTGGCTGTGAGATTCGAACCCGCGATCACCCCCTTTTGGTTCCGCAAACAGACGCTCTACCGACTGAGGTATCCCTGTACAACGTTGACCTACTGTACAACATATGTATTATATTCCAACTTATCACAAATATACCGCTGTACCTTGTCATTGTCAGGTATAGTTGACAGTCAACAGCGTCTACACTCTGATTAACTTACTTTTAAGTATAATTTCAAGTGCTGGTTGGAGGTGGTCGTGTGGCATTGCACGTTACTGGAATACTGATAAACTAATTAGAAGGAAACGTGTCGCATCTTATGTCAGTGCGTCATCATGTCGTCCTAAGAACAGTTACGTATATAACTAATCCTGAACAATGCGGAATTATTAATTGGGATATTCACGCATCTTTGCAATCACTGTAAAGTTACGATATTCTTTTCGTTTTACAGTACAAACAATCTGTGCAATGAGTGCTAAACACACGTTTTATCGTACAAAATCTTGCCAAAATGACTGTACTAAGGATTCAGATTGTTATTATATATCAGTTGTCTTGATATTTGCGGGTCATATGAAAGACGTTATAAAAGTAACACAAAGTGTCATGATGTGTAGCCCTAAGTTCAATCTCTGCTAGCGTAGACTGGTAGTCCATTGTTGAATTCAATTCTGTCGTTATTGCGGATCTTAGCTTAGTCCAAACTCTGCTAGCGTGACTGGTAGTCCATTGTTGAATTCAATTCTGTCGTTATTGCGGATCTTAGCTTAGTCCAAACTCTGCTAGCGTGACTGGTAGTCCATTGTTGAATTCAATTCTGTCGCTATTGCGGATCTTAGCTTAGTTCAAACTCTGCTAGCGTGAGTGGTAGTCCACTGTTGAATTCAATTCTGTCGTTATTGCGATCTTAGCTTAGTTCAAACTCTGCTAGCGTGAGTGGTAGTCCATTGTTAAATTCAATTCTGTCGTTATTGCGGATCTTAGCTTAGTTCAAACTCTGCTAGCGTGAGTGGTAGTCCACTGTTGAATTCAATTCTGTCGTTATTGCGATCTTAGCTTAGTTCAAACTCTGCTAGCGTGAGTGGTAGTCCACTGTTGAATTCAATTCTGTCGTTATTGCGATCTTAGCTTAGTTCAAACTCTGCTAGCGTGAGTGGTAGTCCATTGTTAAATTCAATTCTGTCGTTATTGCGGATCTTAGCTTAGTTCAAACTCTGCTAGCGTAGACTGGTAGTCCATTGTTGAATTCAATTCTGTCGTTATTGCGGATCTTAGCGCGTTACCACTTCTGAAATTTGATACACCACAGAAGGTTGCACTTCGTCAAACTAATAAACACCAGCGACTCGCTGGCTGTCGGCTTCAACTACAAGGAGCTTGATAAAACCTAATTGGCAATTCAAGGAGCTGTTATTTCCGTTGTGTCAACACTGGAATTGGAAAGGGTGGGAGATCTCTTTTATCACCACTATAAGTGTACGAACGCCACAAACTGGAGCACCCCAGCTACTAGCGTTTAGGATTGCTTGGTGGCCAGAACTGTAATTGAATTGTATCTGTTGTGCGTTATAGTAGCCACTGGGGGTACGAGCTCCGCGTTACCACGGTACATCGCTGACGGAATAACCAAGCTCCGACACCTCACATCTCATGAAGCTTTCCCTGCTTTAGAACTCACAGATGTATTGTGTTACTCGACAAGGTACGACAAATCTTTCTGGAGTTTTGCGTCTTCTTTCACTTGTACAATCGACCATGTGAGAGGTTAGCAAGCCTCGCCCTAATGAGAGTTGAAACACAGAATCGATTAATTAAGCATTGAGAACATTGGAAGCATGGATTCTGGTTTTGAACGATGACAATGACGGGACATTAAATACATGTTCGGGAAGCGAATTCCAGAGATGTACAATTAGGTGAGAAATGAAAAGCCTCCCGGAGTCAAGTCGTGAAATGTCAAGTGTTATTCATAACTATCGGATAACTCTGTTTTGTTTGTGATGATTACGCATTCATTAACATGCACACACTAAAATCAACGAAATCGTTTCAGGATACCACTCAGTACAGTACATCCAAAAGCAGTATAAAACCACGCAACGTTTCGCCTGAATCCAGGAATTCCAGCCCAATATCGCTGGTATATCATTCAGCTATACTGCACCACGAAAGGAAAGCCTTGCTACACTGTAACTTTATGCTTAACTACCACTGACAAAGACTAGAAGCAAACGCAGCAAATCTCAAACTCTAGCATATAAAAACAGGAAAAGCAAGGGCCGATTCGTAATATAACGCAATATCAACCAAAACTACACTTAACTTCAACTAAAACTTTTCGCACAACTGGATTCACATTAGATGATAGCGTTATATTTTATGATTTTCAGTGGGGCAGGGTTGGTGGGTATTTTTTCTTATGACGGCTATCGGTAATAAAAAAGGAACGGGATTAGTCACCTGTGGTCCGAGGTGTGGCCAATAGTATGCCGGTGGGAGGTTTAGTATGGCGCGCGTGTTTCTCTTGCGGGATCGGTATTCGTGCTCTATATTTCGCGTTGCGGCGTGGCTAGGTCCGAAGCACTCGCGATTTAGATAGACGGACACCAAACGCGTAAGGTACAATGTTTATTACAAAACCGGATAAAAGATTAAGGCATGGTATTGAGCAATAATAACTGGTCGGCTGTGACAAGTGGTACGACTCTAGTACTAATTTAGGGAATTTGGAGACAGCGGTTGTGATTCCTCTGCACAAAAAAGGGATAAGTCAGTTTGGAGTACCCAGCCTTCTAGATATGGATTTGAAAGTATTGGAGATGGTGGTCATAAACCGAATAAAACCGCATCGTGAGATGTCGACACGTGAATCGCAGGCTGTATTCAGATCTAGCCGAGGTTGTGCTGATCAAATCTTCTGCTTGCGAAATCATATAGAACGTAGACACGAATATCGTCGCCCGTTTGCAGCGTATTTCGTTGACTTTTCGGCCGCGTTTGACTCAGTACAACGAGAATTAATGTGAAACATCATTAGAAGCCAAGGAATTCTAACAAATAAACGGGTGCACTTGACAGGTGTACGACCTGTACTACTAGTGTTGAAACAGCTGGAAAGAAAGTTGGAAGTCTTCGAACACCGATCCTGGCGACGTATACTGAGAATCTCGTATCAAGACCGGGTTACTAATGAAGTACGACTCGGAGTTGGAGAACAGATTTTGCAGTAAATATATATAGAGACGACGCTTAATCTGGTTCGGCCATTTGTCCAGAATCGAACCTGGTCTTTTGCCGCATCGGCTATTGTTTGCCAACGTCCATCCAAACTGGAAAATACCCACGGGAGGTGTCAGAAAGACCTGGATCCGAAAAGCATCAAAGTACGTCGATATTTCTGCAGCTAAGCAGTCATTCAGAGGAAATGCGAGAACATGGAAAACCAAAAAGATAGAAACCCATATAATAAAGAAATTAGTGGAAAAAGGATTTGAAACCCAAAAATTTAAAAATTTGGCCCTAGCCTACTAATCCCTTAACAGAGAGTTGAAAAACGTAAAACAATACTACAACTAAATTCCTATATTATTAACAAAATAATAGGAAAGCAACTATAATATAAGAGGCAGGGTTTGGATGTAAAGATAAGCCAATACAAAACCAAACACACTATCAGATAATAGTTCTCTACGTCCGAAGAATTTTCATTTAATCCACCTAATCTTTACTGAAACGTAGAGACTGTATTATTCGATTGCTACAATTAAATCTGGTCGCAGCGGACACATTTCCTAGTCCAGTCTCCACGTCCGAAGAATTTTCATTTAATCCACCTAATCTTTACTGAAACTTAGAGACTGTATTATTCGATTGCTACAATTAGGCTGGTCGCAGCGGACACATTTCCTAGTCCAGTCTCCACGTTCGAGACTTTTCATTTAATCCACCTAATCTTTACTGACACTTAAAGACTGTATTATTCGATTGCTACAATTAATGCTGGTCGCAGCGGACACATTTCCTAGTCCAGTCTCCACGTCCGAAGAATTTTCATTTAATCCACCTAATCTTTACTGAAACTTAGAGACTGTATTATTCGATTGCTACAATTAAGGCTGGTCGCAGCGGACACATTTCCTAGTCCAGTCTCCACGTCCGAAGAATTTTCATTTAATCCACCTAATCTTTACTGAAACGTAGAGACTGTATTATTCGATTGCTACAATTAAGGCTGGTCGCAGCGGACACATTTCCTAGTCCAGTCTCCACGTCCGAAGAATTTTCATTTAATCCACCTAATCTTTACTGAAACGTAGAGACTGTATCATTCGATTGCTACAATTAAGGCTGGTCGCAGCGGACACATTTCCTAGTCCAGTCTCCACGTCCGAAGAATTTTTATTTAATCCACCTAATCTTTACTGAAACTTAGAGACTGTATTATTCGATTGCTACAATTCAGGCTGGTCGCAGCGGACACATTTCCTAGTCCCGTCTCCACCTAGGAGGAATTTTTATTTAATCCACCTAATCTTTACTGAAACTTAGAGACTGTATTATTCGATTGCTACAATTCAGGCTGGTCGCAGCGGACACATTTCCTAGTCCAGTCTCCACGTCCGAAGAATTTTCATTTAATCCACCTAATCTTTACTGAAACTTAGAGACTGTATTATTCGATTGCTACAATTCAGGCTGGTCGCAGCGGACACATTTCCTAGTCCAGTCTCCACGTCCGAAGAATTTTCATTTAATCCACCTCAGAAACATAGAGACTGTATTATTCGATTGCTACAATTCAGGCTGGTCGCAGCAGACACATTTCCTAGTCCAGTCTCCACGTCCGAAGAATTTTCATTTAATCCACCTAATCTTTACTGAAACGTAGAGACTGTATTATTCGATTGCTACAATTAAGGCTGGTCGCAGCGGACACATTTCCTAGTCCAGTCTCTACGTCCGAAGAATTTTCATTTAATCCACCTAATCTTTACTGAAACGTAGAGACTGTATTATTCGATTGCTACAATTAAATCTGGTCGCAGCGGACACATTTCCTAGTCCAGTCTCTACGTCCGAAGAATTTTCATTTAATCCACCTAATCTTTACTGAAACGTAGAGACTGTATTATTCGATTGCTACAATTAAATCTGGTCGCAGCGGACACATTTCCTAGTCCAGTCTCCACGTCCGAAGAATTTTCATTTAATCCACCTAATCTTTACTGAAACTTAGAGACTGTATTATTCGATTGCTACAATTAAGGCTGGTCGCAGCGGACACATTTCCTAGTCCAGTCTCCACGTCCGAAGAATTTTCATTTAATCCACCTAATCTTTACTGAAACTTAGAGACTGTATTATTCGATTGCTACAATTAATGCTGGTCGCAGCGGACACATTTCCTAGTCCAGTCTCCACGTCCGAAGAATTTTCATTTAATCCACCTAATCTTTACTGAAACTTAGAGACTGTATTATTCGATTGCTACAATTCAGGCTGGTCGCAGCGGGCACATTTCCTAGTCCCGTCTCCACCTAGGAGGATTTTTATTTAATCCACCTAATCTTTACAGAAACTTAGAGACTGTATTATTCGATTGCTACAATTCAGGCTGGTCGCAGCGGACACATTTCCTAGTCCAGTCTCCACGTCCGAAGAAGTTTCATTTAATCTACCTAATCTTTACTGAAACGTAGAGACTGTATTATTCGATTGCTACAATTAAGGCTGGTCGCAGCGGACACATTTCCTAGTCCAGTCTCCACGTCCGAAGAATTTTCATTTAATCCACCTAATCTTTACTGAAACGTAGAGACTGCATTATTCGATTGCTACAATTAAGGCTGGTCGCAGCGGACACATTTCCTAGTCCAGTCCCACGTCCGAAGAATTTTCATTTAATCCACCTAATCTTTACTGAAACGTAGAGACTGTATTATTCGATTGCTACAATTAAGGCTGGTCGCAGCGGACACCTTTCCTAGTCTCAGTTTCCACGTCCGAAGTATTTTCATTTAATCCACCTAATCTTTACTGAAACTTAGAGACTGTATTATTCGATTGCTACAATGCAGGTTGGTCGCAGCGGACACATTTCCTAGTCCCGTCTCCACCTAGGAGGAATTTTTATTTAATCCACCAACAAAATGCCTCTTGATATCGCTATCCTAGAACGAAACGCCTTTTCTCGAAACCAAACCCGACAGTTCCTCCTTACTCTTTTGACGTGCAGATTCCAAGTTACCGGGCAGGTATCGATATGATTTCTGTGTTTCAAAAAAGAAATATTACGATGTGCAAAAGGCTCGGTCATGGCTCGTATAAAAATTAATATATGTAAAGATCTATGTGTTGTTTTACGTACCATTACGCACCATTGCACCCTCCGTATGGTACAATGGAATAGCGGATTAAGAATTCTTTCTGCTGTTGTCGTTGTACTTGCATTGACCATGACGGAGGGACATGATGCCTCGTATTGTTGGCGAGGCCCAATTGAGTTTGAAACAAATAATGATTATTATGTAGTCTATATTACATTTGCCGAGTGGAGTCTGCGCGTGAACGAGAACAATGACAGCGCATTCACTACAAAATAGGCGTTTGTTCAAAATAAAAAATTAAACTAGCCCTGAGTTATTATTAGGCCAGCAAAAAACTTAGCTTCTGTGTCAACTTAAATCAATATAAAAAGTTATAGTCATTCTAGTGCCCACTGGGATACCCATGGACTTACCAAAATCCACTCGGGCCAAATAGATTTACGGATTCCGTCTGTCTGATTTAAAACTGGGATTAGCTCATAGCCGATCATCGTGGAAACTTGGCAAAAATAAGATTAGGAAAAATAGGAGAAATTACCAAAAACAATGAGAAGATTGGGAATGTAATATATAAAAGGTTTTGGCCTTGGTTGGGCTGAAGGGGAAAATCAGAGAAGGGGTCCACCATCTTTTCAGTATAGCATCCATAGTCTCTGGACCCCCAATCATTTCTTAGCCCCAAAAGAGATCTCTTCGAGATCAAGTTTTTGCCTACAGCTACTGCTGAAAAATTTGCGATTTGGGACATCAGATTAATTATCTTGGTTGCAGGTTTTACAACAATAATAACAGTTGAATTATAATCTTGCTAAAGCCGAGTTTTAACTTGTAATTCCACAAATCTAGAATTGATTTAGCTTTTAAAACTGATTTTCTTCGAACCAAAAATGAATTTCAAACTGCAATAACTGTTTGGGTTCGTGCTCGGTATATCATTTTGATGATTGAATTTCATATCTTTTATAATACATCTGAAACATTTAACATGTGGAAACCTAGGTTTCGATTAAAAATTATTTAGTTTAACTTTGATTTAATCCCTATTTGACACAATATTTTGATTTTACACCCTCAGAGAAGAAAACCCCTGAATTTTGAACGACTTTGCAGTCACATGTTGTGACAATCTAGTTGTAAATATGGGTAAGAAAGGAAGAGTTAATGTAGATACGAAGCGAGAAGACAGTTCATGAAATGTCCTTGCCCTATATCAAAAACACAACTACGTATAATGAAACGCCTTATCAAGTCAAGTTTTCTGAACAAACCGTTCACTTTATTTTCTTCACCGCTCGTACCTATATATTTGACATTCTTGCTTTTTTCAGTAACATATGCGGACAGAAATCGTAAGTTGATGATTTTGTTAAAAATATAACGCATCATTATTTCCATGGGATTATTAAAGACAATGGGTCAGGACCCGACATCATTTTAAACAACGGGCGGGAGCTTGGATTTAACAATCATAGAACACAATACCGGTTTCAAATCAACCTAGATGAAATTAGAATGCAGCAAAAGTACAGTAAAAAATTAAAAATTCACGGATATTTGTGTTAAAAATTGATACTATTCCAGCGTTTAGCAGACCTAGACAAGCGAAAATATTTTCGCAACAATATAGAGGACCTGCCTCAATAACAATGCCCTGAGACCGATTTTAGTAGGCAGCTGCATGGTCATTCCATCAAACAGCCGGAATTCAATAACCAGTGTACCAGCGACCGCTAGTTGGCTCCGGTTAGGCTTCAGAAGAAGGCAGTTAGAATTCGTTTCCGGGCCAAATCGAAAGAACAAGAACGCGCAGACCGGCGACCGCTAGTCGGTTCCGGGTTTGGGCTTGAGAAAAACGGCAGCTGGAGGACCGTTACGGCAAACGAAAGAATTCAATAACCAGTGTACCGGCGACCGCTAGTTGGCTCCGGTTAGGCTTCAGAAAAAAGGCAGTTGGAGGGTCATTCCGGCAAACGAAAGAACTCAAGAACGCGCAGACCGGCGACCGCTAGTCGGTTCCGGGTTTGGGCTTGAGAAAAACGGCAGCTGGAGGACCGTTACGGCAAACGAAAGAATTCAAGAACCAGTGTACCGGCGACCGCTAGTTGGCTCAGGGTTTGTGTTTGAGAAAATATAAGAACTACCGTAAAAGTGTAGAATAAATAAAAATATAGCAACAAATAATAACACATCCGCGGAGTCATTTTCTTAAGGCATACAGGTGACAGTCATGGAACATCTAGTCCAATAGCGAAATAAGAACATAAATGAACCTTGCGGAATGGCACCGCGCTTAGCAACACAAATGACATCGTTACAATCGTAGATAAGACACATCTGCCGGTGTATATATATTGTTCCTACCGATAACACCTTGCTGGATGAAATTCTTTATCTTGTAAGCATGAATGTCGACGGGGTGTAAGGGGGTTACGAAACCTAAGGATCGGATCCTGAAGCCACATTTCGCCCCTGAAGGCTCCACGCAACCATTTTCCCTCTCCGCCGACCACAAAAGGCCCGTGAGAAAATTTTAATGAACATTGGCAAAAATGTAGTTAAAAATGGTAAAATTGTGGTGAAATTGGTAAAAAATAAGGGAGTTTGGCAATAAGAGAGGAAAAAATTTTGAGTTTCTAAAAATTTCGGAGATTTACCCCGACGCCGACGAACCTTCGACACCTATGGCTTGTAGCTTTTACAGACAGCGATTCGATCAATATTAGCGATGAGGACAGGACCGGTCCGGTTACTGTTACCGGCCCGATCCGGCTTCAATAATGGTCCAGGCCGGTCCGGTCCGACCCCGGACCGCCATGGTCTGGCCCGGTCCTGTGCCGAATATAAAAAGTCTAGATTGTTTTTTCCAAAGTCAGCAGAACCCGAAATGTTTGCCTATTACGAAACGCAAATCGTGAGACGGCCGCGGTTTATTAATGTAGTATTACAAATTAAGTATAAAAACTACCCTAGTATAACGCTTTTGATGGCGCAGACCATTATAGTTATATAAAATTAAAACTGTGTCTATCAATCCTCCGGCCTTGACAACTGTTTTTTTGCACTTTAGACATTTAAACTTCGGCTCTTCAGTTGTTCGCGCAGTAATTTACTCGCGCACTACAAAGTGATATTTTGTACGACCAGAATCGTTTGCTTATTTGTCAAAAATTTGAGTATCATCTGGTACAGTTTCGTGCTTCATTGTGAACGAACTTTATGCTGTTTTATTATATTAAAATACATACAGATTTGCCTAAAATAGAGTCATGTTCATTTTTGACATGAAAAACGTATGATAGCATTGTGCAACAAAATAGCTCAAGAAAATTAATTCCACAAAGTCGCACGTTGTCTACTATGCATCCACAAAATGGAGTAAACCGGCAATAAGTTTTAATAACTGCATATATCATGGTGCAGAGCTGCTTGGAGTCTTACGTGAGTTACTGATGCACTTTTGTCAGTATAACATTGGTGTTTTAAGCTATATCTAGAAATCATTTGTACAGGTTTGCATTAAACCATTACATGGAGGCGTTATCCGTTTCTTTTGGGTAAGAGATCTTATATTACCGTCAATACAGGTCAGTCCCAATATGTGGGCTCGTAGCATTGAATATCACTTGTCCAAGCTCGGAACACCTGTTGCAGAGACGATATAGAAGAATTATGAAAACAATATTATAATCAGAGTTGAAGCTAGTAAAGATATCAAAGATTTTAAAGCGGAGTCAAAGGATTCATTCCAAGCAGATTTAATGAATTTTCCCGAGTAGTTCTCAAAAGGGTTGGAAGCTATGCAAAATATCCCCGTTAGGGACCATGGCAAAGGCCTGAAATGAAATTTACGTGAAGATACGTTAGGTTGTTATTCAAGAATTAAAATCTATTCGCCTAACATGTGTGTCTTTATTCAAATTTCGGAATAAACATAATTTGCTAAACAAAAAGTGCTACCAACTGCGCCAACATAAAAATAAAAAACATAACAACACAATGAAATTGAAGCATAAAAAATAAAAACATCAATAACATATGATGAGGCATCATAAGTTGAAGCGTTACCATATTTTTTACAGTGACACGGGAGTTTAATGCAAAATATCAATTTAGTGTGCGCTCCGGCTAAGCAAGAGCGGTCCGGCCCTTGCCGGACCGGTTCGTTCCGCAACCTCAGCGGTCCGGTTCACAGTATCAGTGGTCCAGTCCGGTCCGATCCTGGTAGGCGGACAGGAGCGCGAATCGGCATCCCGTCGGCATCACTACTCAATATATATAAATATAGGTAGCTTGGAATATGTTTAGTGGACAAAAAACGTAAATCCTGCATTCATCTACAAAACAATTAGGCACTAAAGCGCGGCATTTTGACTCAATGTAAAGCTATAATTTGCCTAATGGTTCCAATTACAAAATATTCCCTTTATACAGCTCAGCTTTTGAGCCACTTAACATCTACGCTTTCAACTTTATGAATATATAAGTTATATTTATTAAACGTAGTGCGAAGGATAAAATGCTTCCTGATA
>JASANE010025167.1:0-51941 GCA_030248225.1 Trileptium ribeirensis | reverse complement strand
TATGTTAACCTCAGCATACCGTATTGCTATGTGGGACTCATTCAGCGCCCAAAAATAAGGCTGATAGAGTTCTAAAACAGGGCCTCGCGATTCGTCTTTATTAGCCAAAACTGAGAAGAATATTATTTGTACTGTCTCAATTTTTTTGCAAATATTTTTGATAGTCATGGCAAAATATATCGCAACTGGTATATGTCTTCCCATGTTATTTAACATAGACAGAGGAGTCCCAAGCAGGGGGTGAAGATGACACCCCTCGTCCAACTTTACTCACTAACATGAAAAAATTAACTGATAGCTATAGAATATGATGAATTTATACGAGTAATCTTAACAAAAACATTACAAACTATGAAAACAAAAATATCCAGATAATCTATCAAAGACAAATAATAAGAAATCGTTATTTAAATAGAAAGTCGTAGGTTGCCAGCGTAACATTGGTCGATATTTTCGGAATTCTGACATTGGCTAACTAGATTCATATCACTGAAGCCGGCCAATGTAACCTTTAGGGGCGGAAATGAAATGCATGCTATGGATTTCTCGATATACTAAGCCTAAGACTTAGTCTTAGCCTAAGCTAAGGTTTCTGCATGAGCCATGTACTAAGCCTATATCGGGGGCCTCTAAGATGTTCTTTTTTCTAACGTTATAACGTCCAGCCTCTAAAGTAACATGGACCACTGAAGCCGATCATTTTATTACTGTTGGAGCCCGAAAGTCACATGAATATTTATTACTGCTATGCATTTATGTTTTTTGTAAATTATTCTTTTTTTCATGATTTTCTTGCTTCTTCTGGTGTCGACAAAACGGAAGCTCTAAAAGGCTTATTTTCTGGTTTAGGATAAACATACACTGTCAACTGTACCTACTACAACAACCCCATTAACTATCATAAAAAGGACGTCTTAAACAATTACCGCTACACCGTTCCGATATTCAACCAATAAAATTAACTCCAGGAATTGAAATATTCTAACTCAAAAATCTCGATTGATGGACCCAAGGATTGTCCAGGCGGCGAAGATGAAAGTAAAGGTTTTATTTATAAATATGGAATTATTTTATATTGTTTCTTATATTTTATAATTAAGTTTGTATTTATTTTTGTTTACTCTTATTGTATTGCAGTGCTTGGAGTTCAAATATTCGTTAACAGATCAATACTTCGTCTCTTGAAACGAATTAGTTTAGTTGTTCAATTTGTCAAATGAAATCTCTTAAGTTATAGTTGTAGTATGGCTTGCCGTGAATTGAGATATTTGTATGCACGGTTTGACATGTTTGTGCAGTAAAGTTAAAATTTCTTTTTTATAAATACATTTGTAACACAGCTTATATAGTTAAGGCCGTGCATCAAATTGACTTAACGCACGGTTAGCTAAATTAGCTGTATTACAAGTCAGTTGTAGCACAGCCAGGCGTGCGTCTGGTGATTTGTACGCACGGTTGTGTTGTTTAACTCGTTCAAACTCGTGCTGACGCACTCGTCTGAACTCGTCACAACCGTGCGTACAAATCACTTAACGCACGATAGCTGTGCTACAACTATTACTTGTAACATAGCTTATATAGTTAAAGCCGTGCGTCAAAATGACTTAACGCACGTTTAGCTACATTAGCTGTATTACGCGTTCAAACTTATGCTGACGCACTCGTCCGAACTCGTAACGACAGTGCGTACAAATCACTTAACGCACGCTAGCTGTGCTACAACTATTACTAATTTTATAAAACCTCAAAACACAATAAGCTAAATCAATTTCTATACGTAAATATTTTATTTAATAAGATATACGACAACTTTAAGGAAGCAAAAGCTTTGTGTGAGCCCCTATGTTTTGGCTTCCCAAACTCGGGTTTGTCTTTGCCTAAGATACCATATACCCTTGGAAAGTTGGGTGATGTTACCGCTATCCAAAACATGGGGGTGGGTGGGTGGGGGGAACGACGAGTGGGGTGAAGTTGAAACTGATCTCGTCATGCCTGACTCGTGTATATAGTGATAGCGAATAATGTCGTACTTTTGATATAACCTAACATCAATTTTTGACTCAAGCACATGGCTATACTAAAGCTTTAACGAATGCAACTCGTATTTGAAACACAAAAATAATCTGAGCCACTGACTCCAGTCTTAATACTACAAATTATACTGTCGTCAGCCGAAAGCTTGTATACCACTAATTGTATTAGGCAACTTATTGGGTTGGAACATTGTACCAGAATTACATGTACTATCGTCATTTAAAAACTGACACATGCATCTAGAATCATATGTGATTTGCTAAATGTATTCATACTCGCTTTGTAGTGGGTTTTACATCATTGAAAAAGCATAATTGAATCAGCTATTAATTTCGGCTGAGTTGCTTGCGAGTTCTGCCATTGCCGTTTTTAGTTGTGACATTGTTTTCGATTTTTGTATATCTTTACTGCACAAAAATAGTTTGGCACAATTCGCTTGGCTTTCAAAGCCATATATATTCATTGTTTGCTGGTGATTTAGGTTGAAAAGTAACCTTACCTCACTAATTTTATGAAAAATAGTACTTTTTTGCAGAATTAACGGCTCAAGTCAAATATATTGTAAGATAAAGTGTAAAACAGTGTCACAGTGTTGGCGTAAATATTTGAAGCCTCGTACAAAAATCAATAAAAAAATCACGCTACATGGAGTAAATTTGCTGCTACTTCACTGTCAAACTAACAGCTCATTTACTCAACTCTTGCTGCATTAGCAACAATTTAATATTTCTAAATTATTTTTTTTAGATTTCTAAATTATTTTTAAATTATTTCTAAATTATTTTTTAAACCATTGTTAACATTTTTCTAATGTTTAAATATGGTCAAGAGCTCATTATGGTTTTTAATATGACACATTTCGTAATATCCATATAAACGAATCAGGCATCGACGAGATCCTGGTTCCGGGTATAGCAATAACCAAGAAATTTATTTTTAAGGAGGTGTTGTTGTATCTCGGACGAAAATTTGTTCCAACCCCACAATCAAGATGTTCACCTACGACTGTCGCACCCTCCGCGATATGAAGCAACCAGTGAAGTTACTAGGAGCTTGTCTCAACGCCAAGATAGTGAAATCTGAGTGTTCAGTATATAGTTTAGAGAGATGTACACAGCTATATTGAGCATTAAATTACAAAATGAGCGATCGACTATGAGCCATGTTGCTTGAATAGTTGAGAAGACCTACTCGATTAATGTGATCACCATGTGGTAGTACATACAGAAAAAATTACTCTGCAAAATAACACCAAAAGCACCCATATAGATGGAGCAGTACCAGATATATTATCATTTTCATGTATTTTTATTCCCGTGGGACCATTGAAAAACGCTTGACACAACCCTGCGGTGTAAACGATGAGAATAGCAGCACACAATTTTCTCTTTAGACGCTAACTGACTATACAAAATAAGAGCAAATACAGCCATATATATCGAGTGGTTGCAGGGGTACTAGAATTTACGTGTATTTTGGGTCTCATGAGCCCATTGAAAAAAAACTTTTTACCTAACCCTATGAGGTAAACAATGAGAATAGCACCATACCACACCAAAGTACCATAGAGGATGAATTGCTCTACAAAATGAGACCACAAACGCCCGTAGATCTGGAGTGCTTGTGGCGATATTACAATTTTCGTATATTTTTTTGTCTCATGGGCCCATTTCAGAACCCGTCTTGCTCTGAATCCTACATTCTAAAAGAATCATGTAGCAAACCATTATGTAGATTTCTGGAGGCTTACTTGATCCACATAATTAGACTAATTTCGCTGAGATATCTGGACCGACCGTGCAGTTACAACGAGTAACGTAAGTTTTGGGCCTATTAAGAACCCGACCTGAACCCTTTGTCCCGCTTTTTTGGGGGAGGGCGAAATATTAGAAACGAGCTTTGTGCCTAAATTAGAGAGAACTAGAGATTTCAAACTTTTAAATGAGCAATAGAGCGAATCAATCGGCGCAGCCAAAGTTGGGTTGAGCATGTCAACCTAAAAACCAATAGTAGACATTGTCAAATTTCACCATTAGCACGGCTTGTAAGAGTTTTTCGCTTCGCTCGTTTCACTAACTACACCCTGAATTCAATCAACAATAGGATTATGACGCTTATAGAGCGCTTTTCAGACGTTATCCTTTGTGTTTAGTCGGTCAGTGAATATTTATTAGGCTTTCTCATTTGAAGCAGTCTAGTTAAAATCGCTAGTCACCAAAGCTATATTCATGTGAACTATTATTTTATAAGTATATAGCTCCAATTATAAATTTTTAGGTCTCCCATTCATTTCAGGGACTTTTAGGCTGTATGGAATAAAATATCTTTCTCGAGGATACTATGCATGTGTTATTTGTCAAATGGTTAACGATTATCTTAGTAATATTAATAGCGTACGTGATCAAAACAGAAACAATCATGGATATAATGTCGACTGAACTTAAACGCACTCCTGGAACACATGCCTTTGATAGTACGTTTAGATCAAGCTGAGGAACGTAAGGGTTATATTCTTAAAAAGAACAGCTTAGAGCCTAGGGTTCGTGAAGTGGCAGCCACTCCTGACTTAGTCGTACTTTCAGTACAAGGCTCGAATAAGGACTTTTGCTTAGTCTTTAGTATGCCAACGACGAAATAGTCTGCATAACACCGGGTTTACTGGGGTGGCGTAACCCATAATCCCTATGAGCATGTGGGACTTTGCGTTCGTAGTCGATATTTTCTATCGGCCGACGGCATAACTGGAAAATGACGAATTTGAATACATAATTTAAAATCTATGATTGCGTAAAAACATCTTTTTTTGAAATTTAGATTTTTCATCTCAAATTTCATTTAAGATATTTCATTTCAATTGATCATAAACAGCCACATTTTGGCTGATAGTAAAATATTCACGGATTGTAATTTTTCCGATCTTCACAAATCGTTACCTAAATTATTTAATATTTTGGCGAAAATAATTAATTTACAGTATTTTTAAATTGTCCGGTGTAATGGTCTGCCTTGACCAAAGGATGTAACTAAGTAACACCAAAATTCTGATAAATATTAAAGACATCGTGGTACCAACGGGTTTGGGACGCCATGTTTTTCATTTCGATTTTTTTTAATTAAATAAATTTTCTATATTAAAAAATAAGTTTCATTTGTTTTGGCATTTACTGCGAATTCTCTATTTGTCTGTAATATTTTAATAAATTGCATTAGAATGTATTCTTAAGTCTTTTCTCAAGTACTTTTTCAATTTCAGAGGGTCAATATTTTGACGAATGCCGTCTTGGCAAACATTACTGCCATCGTACCCGGGCCGTATGTCACAACGTCCCAAACGGTACATATCTATGCCAATGTTTGCCCAAATTTGTGGGCGACGGTCGTCGATGCGAACATGCGCCCGAAGTAATTGAAAAATTTCAAGCAAGAAAAGCCCGAAAAATTTCTGAGAAAAATCAGGAGATGGATTATTTGAAACAAACAAACAGCCAAAATCGCAATATCCTTCCGCAAGTCCAGCCGGATAGGACCGCAACCACCATCGACACAGCTAATGATCCTTTGCTGACGACAACACCACACAATTTCTATGGCCCAAGTCGCTTTGGTAAGTTTTGCAATGACAACTCTTTACGGACACTAGATGTCAAAATTGTTGGCCGATGACGTTTCTTTAGGACGTTATTGGAGTTTTAAAGGCACACGACACTAAAACAGTAGATACAGCCTCCAAAAACACCCACCTTGTAGGCATCTTATTACAGTTAATCCAAACCTTTTTTACGCTTCCCCCAAATACAGTAATGCGGCAAAACTCAATTAAAACTTTATCCTATAAAAACACGCGACTTATCTGCAAAATTGTTCGATATGATGAAAACCTAGTGCATGAGTAAATTTACGGTCTGCCACTGCCTCTTCCCTTCTTTGAGCGATTGGTGATCGCTTGTTCAGCGCATCACTGATACGTCAACATATATGAGACCATAAAATTGGTGTTTTGAACACCACTTCCGGGGTGAACAAAAAATTGTCTTAGTAGCGATTACTTTAAAAACATTAAGTAACTGATTTGTGACCGTTTTGACGTTTGACCTGGAAAATTTTTATTTTATGGTCGAACGAAAATTTCCTCCTTTAGTGTTTTAAAACCAGCACATCACATATGATGTTCGCGAAGAAGGCGTATTATCATTAATAAAACAGAAATGTGTTAGCGTAACGAAAAATGCAGAATGCGAGTTGCCACGTTGTGCGGTGTAAACCAAATTTGTGGCCAAAGAGGAAAGAAGTGCATCGTAACAGCGAACAGAAGTTACTCCGTTTTGCAATCAGTCGCTCTGTGTTCACGAACGGCAAGTTTTGATTTTGGAAGTGGCTATCACAATGAATGTTTTGTTTTCTAACAGCGTTAGTGTCAAAAGAGGATGGAATGGTGCAGTTTATGTTAACTTATCCATAAGACCTTAAACACACTGACTTGATGTAATTAACTGCTACCTTGACCGTATGAACTATGCGTAGCCCTTATATATCTTGTGACTAAATGTTTGGCATTTGACTTATTTCCTGGTCTAAGTACGTGACTTAAATCATACGATGACAGTAAAACTTGACGCATTTTGGTTAAAAAAAGAATAATAGCCTATTATATCGAACAGTCAGATATATGCGTGACCTAATTAATATATAGGCGTAATAACAATAACTAGCTGTGAAATTAATTTTAGCTGGTCATAGTTTATGATTGTCAGGAATACGTTAGTATTTGTGCAAAACTAAACGTTTCTACTGCGCCATTTTGATCTGTTCCTGATTTACTGCTACAGACAAGAACGACTAAAATCCACATACACTATAAAATGGCAAGCCATATTGGCTCAATAACAATACTATTCTTTCCATGTGATATCAGCAGAATAAGGATTTGATTTATGCTGAAAAATGGTGCTGTTTAATCTTTGCTCACAAACAAACAGAGACCCCTGCAAATGCGCCATTTTTGGATATTTGTAGCCTTAAAAGCATAGCAACAGCGTTGAAACAAAGCTTTGAAACATTGTTCGGCTATCGTTTTAATAAAGTTCAAAAAATTTTAATAGGAGTTTTGTGAGATTAAGCGCTATATTGCTAGAGAATTTTAAAAAATAAGCAAATCAATTAAATTTGCTATGTATATATGGTGATTTCAACGAATTGCAATTTACTGTAACGAATTTTATACAGAAATGTATAATATTTTTTACACAAAACTAACTTTTGTTCAAATTTGTGCATAATGTGTCTAAAAAGTGATTGTCAGCTAGCCGATGGCATTTGAATTGATACAGAAGCTAAGTAGGTATGTCTGCTGTAATCCGTAAGTCTTGGTGTCAGTGAATACACAGCAAAACTTGAGGTTTAGTTTTGGTAATTTGGGCGCAACCCGTTGTCAGAAAAAACATTGTTTGACGGGTGGTTCTCAAATTTTTGATCTATGTATAAAAATACTTCTGTTAGCCAATTTTTGGCCCATGTCAAATTTAGGGGCCGTACGTTATAACATTGGAAAAAAGAACACCTTAGAGCGGGGGGTTCGAGGGCGGCAGCCCCTCTACTTAGGCTTAGGCTTAGTACATGGATCATATAGAAACCTTAGCTTAGGCTAAGCCTAAGGCATAAGCTTAGTATATCAAGAACGACATGGCATGTATTATAATTCGGCCCCTAAAGTTATCATGGGCCCAATTTGCGAACGCTGCTCTTGATGTTTCAAAAGCACGACGGTTCTGACTAATTTGGTTTCAGCGGTTCTGTGTCTGTTTCCTACGGCCTTCAGCTCGATCTTTTAAACAACTCCGGTCCCCGGGTTTTTACACCAGGTATGTCTCAAAAGTCATGCATACTTTTAGCCTGCTGTCAATAGCGATTACTGTTTCACAGAAAAAACACACTGAGCAATTCTGTGTTCTCCTGTACATTCGAGGTACCATGGTCACTGGAAAGCAAACAAAATTGTAAAACTCTAGTTTAGTCACACCACCGTGGAGGAAACTAAGTATCGCAGAATCAGTAGTGATTGTGATCAATTGAAGCCATGGAAACATTGTATTATATAACTGTATATATATAATATGTCTCTGCATATATATATATATGTATATATATATATATATATATATATATATATATATATATATATATATATATATATATATATATACATATACATATGTAGATACATATAGTGTCTTGTCCAATATCGACACCAGTGCGTAGTTAGATATTGCTTAAATATAACACATTTAAATCAAATGTGTTATACAATACTGTGTGAGTTGATGGCAAAATATTGTCAGGTTCTGTTGTGTAACACATTGTTAATGTGAGGCCGGTGAGAAATGCTTAATCAAAGCTGACAAAGCTGTGAGGCAGAACTAAAGCTCGCGATATATATCGTGAATCACTAGCAACCGTTGGTAGTAACGAGTTTTCCAAATCTTTTTTTGTTATTGTGATTTTCACAACTGCATTCGTACTAAGCTGGCGTCGGAAAGTTTTCATCTCTCGGTGGATCAAAACCAAATTTATGGGATGGTCATGGTGTAGGTGTAGGCCCACCAGGAATCAAAATTTGAAACGGGAGACGGCCTGGCTTTACCATTAAACACCCGGGTACTATTTGATAAAAAAAGTTTACTTCCCATGTTCTGAGAACGACATGGTAACTGCTTTTTACTTGTTTTGCTTTGTTATGTTGTATTTTTTGATATGACACTGTTTTTTAATATTTTTTGTATAGAATGTTTGCATATTTATCTTATATTTATTTGATATTGTTTAATTTTCAAATTAAGAGGAAATTCCTTAATTAAGGCCTAAATTTTAATAGTTGTTATTGTATTAATTTTAGACAGAACTATTGATTGTACCACAAGAAAATTTTTGAATTTACAAAATTCGAAATACTTTAGTCAACATTGAGCATTTAACAATAACGTATGGCACAAATGAGAAGCGTTTATTGTTAAGAAGAAAAGAAGCGTCCATTTAACTTAACCTAGGTACCAGGTTAAATGACGATTACCGCTATGCTACGATAGAGCTAAGACATAATATGTAACGCTAAGTGTTTCAGTACTGCAGTGTTGAAATGCGAAAATTTAGGTCTTTAAACAAGAGACTTTGAAAATGCCAAATTTTTGGTGATATTTCCCCGAAATATGTAGCACTAAGTGTTTCAGTACTGCAGTGTTGAAATGCGAAAATTTAGGTCTTTAAACAAGAGACTTTGGAAATGCCAAATTTTTGGTGATATTTTCCCAAAATATGTTGCACTAAGTGATCCACTACTGCAGTGGAAAGTGCGAAAATTTAGGTCACTAAACAGCAGACTGAGGAATTGCCTAATTTTTGGTGATGTTTCTGGACACATGTAGTACTAACTGTCTCACTACTGCAGTAGAAAATGTGAAAATTTTGGTCATTAAGCAGCAGACTCTGGAAATGCCAAATTTTTCGTGATATTCCCCGACTTATGTAGCACTAAGTGTTTCACTACTGCAGCGGAAAATGTGAAAATTTTGGTCATTAAGCAGCAGACTCTGGAAATGCCAAATTTTTCGTGATATTCCCCTACATATGTAGCACTAAGTGTTTCACTAAGTTCTACCGAAAATGTGAAAATTTAGGTCATTAAACAGCAGACTCTGGAAATGCAAAATTTTTGGTGATATTCCCCCGACATATGTAGCACTAAGTGTTTCACTACTGCAGTGGAAAATGTGAAAATTTGGTCATTAAGCAGCAGACTCTGGAAATGCCAAATTTTTCGTGATATTCCCCGACATATGTAGCACTAAGTGTTTCACTAAGTGCTACCGAAAATGTGAAAATTTTGGTCATTAAACAGCAGACTCTGGAAATGCCAAATTTATGGTGACGTTCCCCACAGCTTATAAACCTTCTCATTCTTTTCCATTCACATCTTAGCTCCATAATAATTTATGTCTTGAAATATCGATGTATCGAACCTGAGCATGTATGCTAATTAAGGGTGAACCGCTCCATGGTGAACCCTGCGGACCAGTCAAATAAATAGCAGTCCGGTCATCAGTAATCCCAATTAGAGGCCGGAATTTTGACTTCCGGCTCTGTTCGGCTTGTCTCTATAGCCGAGGCGAGCCTGCCATGAAAGTCCGAAGAGCATAGTGGAGCTATAGCCTAAAATGTGTCAGTGACAGTTGAGATTAGTGTGTTCGGAAAGTGTTTGCTTGACTCTTAAAAAAATTTTTAAGTCAGTTAACATAGCTGTAACTTCTGTTCAACATTCAGCCAACAGCAGCAACAGGTGAGATCACCTCGGAACGGCCATTAAAAACTTCAAAAGAAACTACATATAGGTCATCGTTTGCATATTATGTTCTCTGTTGGGATGCAGACTTTTATTATTACGATCCTAAGAGCCGAGCCTGGATTTCTGTCGGAAGAGCAGAGCCGAGCTGAGCCGAACATGATTTACGCAGAGACGACCCGAGCCAAGGCGTAAGATCTGTCTGTGAGAGCCGTGGCGAGCCGGAAATGGTTCGCGACGACCCGACTTGAACCAGATCATGAAAGTCAGGCTCTTTCTCACCTCTAATGATCCTAATTGGCAATGGAACGGGGTCATGGGTTCACGGGGTCAGGATGCGACGAGGTCACTTAGATGTGACCCCGTTCCATTGATGATCCTAATATGACCAAGACAGTTATTGCGGTATGGATGTAATTCTCTCAGAGGTTATAATCATTCTCAACTTTTATATCTGTCAGTTGTGGTATATAGTGATCCGTTTCTACGAAGTCTCTAATAAGAATTAAATCATGTATAAACCAGTGTCTAGTTAATTAATAATTATTAAATAAATGTATAAATAGTATAATTATTAATATTCATATATAAAGCTTTATAGTGTCATTTCTATAGCGATACTTAATCGAGGATTGACTTGAAGTAATTGTACACTTCTTACAGTTAAAACGTACTCTGCTTTATAGTTTTGCCTATTTTTCGATATGATTATATTATGAAAATGTCTGTTTTTTTGCGAATTTTTATGATAGATAATTATTTATATATTAATTAATATATATAATATTATATAATAATAATAATAATATGTTATATTATTATATATTAATTAATTTATATATTTATATTAATATTATAATTAATTAAATGTCCTGTCAACATGAGCACAAATATAGGTCACATGCTTGATTATCGGTATCGTTATTTGTGACAGTGACTGGTCGATCCAGTAATGACTCGGGGGTGGCGAGTATGCCCCATTCACGGTATAGATATACTCCACAGAACGTGATATAAACGGAACAAGATTAAAAATGGTCATATAAATATTAGTGTAAAAATTTTCACAAAAACCTTCTAAGCCTTGGTACCCAATTTCTGGATACGCCACTGGCGATAGTTTACCAAATTGCAGGACTGATTCACCAAACAATTTCTAAAAATGTTCCAGGGTAACAAGACGCAGAAGAACCGATCTAATACATCCGATATAATAATAGACCCTTACCTTTGACTGAATGTATGACTAATCCTGATATGCCATAGATCTTTTTTGAATAAAATGCATAGAAATGGCCACTGAGATTATATTCGTTTCTTGCCAGATTCCATCTTGCGCCAAACTAATGATTTCATTAATGAACTTATTTTGGGTTCCCTTTATAAACGTTTTGGAGGCTCAGCCATTCTATTCAGCGAGAAATCCTTGGCTTCCATGGTGCTATAAGCAAGGTACTGATATTTCATTTGTCTTTGAAAATTAAGTCAAGCTAAGTTATTTGCAATTTCTTTACAGTTTTTGAGTAAAACGGGAACAACAACGTTTTAGCACAACTGTTTTAACGTCAAAATAAGTTGTGCTGTGTTCATAGGAAAATTTCGACTGTCATCGTTGTTCTAAAAGCATTAGGATTCCACTGTTTTTTGCCTTTTCGCTAATATTCGATAAAATTTCATGACAAAAGAATTCGAATGATATGGTGAAGCTGCCGACTGTTGTAGCTATTACGAAATTTACGTTTTCCGAGTAATTTACTTTTCGTATAACAATAGATATATCATTATATTAATAGACGAAATTATATTTTAAATTTGTTATATTATAATATTATTATCTTCAAAAGCTAAAACCCGCTCAGATATAAGCAAACATCGTTGGTAAAGATTTGACAAAAACAAGCTAAGTATTCGTTTTGTGTTTCTTAGTTCCTCACTATTCAACGATTATTAATGCTTTACTGCTAAACCTAAATTGCCGAATAACCTATAACCAACTATATCTGCTAGCCACGGCCTGTTACCATATTCACATGATTGTTCCCATAAAACAAGCCGACAATAGCCACCCTGTTTTCAATTTTGGATTATATACCTATTTTAGTCGATGCTATCATTGTAGAACATAAAATGATACATATTTGTTCTAAAATTCCACGATTGGATTCGTTTGTCCTGGTTTCAAAATGATATATATTTTTTCCAAAATTCCACGATTGGATTCGTTTGTCCTGGTTTCAAAATGATATATATTTGTTCCAAAATTCCACGATTGGATTCGTTTGTCCTGGTTTCAAAATGATATATATTTGTTCCAAAATTCCACGATTGGATTCGTTTGTCCTGGTTTCTGGCAAAAACTAAAAAGCTATCGGTTCTATAATTTTCCCAAATAAACCTAATTTGATGGCATTCTAATATTTTTTCGTTATAGAAACTCAATGCTCAATAGTTGTTCTGGTTGATCGCTCTGATTTTGTTGATTTATCATTTGTGATTAGGTTATAAAGTCTTTTGTGGCTGGAGCTGATAAACAGTGAACAGGCTTTTATTGTTAAATACTTGAAAAAAAGAAACCCAATGTTTATATACATTGGTTCGTTTTAGGCACGTTTCGTTGCTTTAGAACCTTCGTTTCGTTTTAGGGCAAGTTTCGTTGCTTTAGGACCTCCATTTTGTTTTAGGGCAAGTTACGTTGCTTTAGGACCCACATTTTGTTTTAGGGCAAGTTACGTTGCATTAGGTCATGGTTTTTGTTTTAGAGCGTGTTACGTTGTTTTAGGACCTTACTTTCGTTTTAGAGCGTCTTACATTTTTAAGAACTTTGTTTCGTTGTAGGGCACGTTACGTTGATCCAGGACCTTCTGTTCGATTTGGTAGACGTTACGTTGCTTTGGGAATTTCGTATCGTTTTAGAGCGTCTTACATTTTTAAGCCCTTCGTTTCGTTTTAGGGCACGTTACGTTGCTTTAGGATCTTCGTTTCGTTTCAGGGCACGTTAAGTTGCTTTAGGACCTTCGTTTCGTTTTAGGGCAAGTTTCGTTGCCTTAGGACCTTCGTTTCGTTTTAGGGCAAGTTTTGTTGCTTTAGGACCTCCATTTTGTTTTAGGGCAAGTTACGTTGCGTTAGGTCCTGGTTTTTGTTTTAGAGCGTGTTAGGTTGTTTTAGGACCTTACTTTCGTTTTAAGGCACGTTACGTTCTTTAAGACATTCTTTTCGTTTTAGGACACGTTACGTTGCTATAGGACCTTCGGTTCGATTTAGTACACGTTACGTTGCTTTAGGAACTTCGTATCGTTTTAGAGCGTCTTACATTTTTAAGAACTTTGTTTCGTTTTAGGGCACGTTATGTTGCTTTAGGATCTTAGTTTCGTTTCAGGGCACGTTAAGTTGCTTTAGGACCTTCGTTTCGTCTCAGGGCACGTTACGTTGCTATAGGACCTTCGGTACGTTTAAAAGCACGTTGTTACTTTAGAAACTTTGTTTCATTTACGGTTACCAAACTACACGAAGCAAAGCCCACTAAAGATTATGTACAATGTCAAAAGCAAAAACCAAAAAAATGAAATAACAACCTAAATACATCTGAGGATACTGAGGTAAGAACCTAACGATTATAGAGCCAAAACAGTTCTATGGTCTGCAAAGGCATTAACATCTGTGAAAGATATAGCTTAAATGCTTAAAAACTCTCAAGATTAAAAGATCAATTAAAAGATTTTTCTGTGAGCAAGCCGATTTAAAATTTACTCGAATTAAAACAGGGAATCTTATTAATCCCATCGTATTTCACACAGAGAAATCAAAACTACTTTCAATTTTTAAACATCATTGTGTGCACGTCATGCAGAAATGTCCCGCATAAACTACTATGCTAACTATCTATACCACTCGAATGTTTGTTGTTAGATATTAATTGCACATTACAAGATTTGAGTTTTTGAGTTATATACATATAGTCAGTTGTAAGAGGGCAATCCTAACTGATTAGTATTTATTGGTTGACACAATGCTGTTTATTTGTTGTAACAAGAATAACAATATTTAGTTTCAATTTTGGCAGGTATAAATATATCAGTGATCAATCAATTAATTGTTTTTGTTAGTTTGTTTACGTAGAGAATAATGAAAAAAGTTCAAATTTTGGAATTACATTGCTGTGTGCTGTATTCGATTTTGGTTCAGATGTTTCTTGATCTGGCGACTGCTTATCATTGGAATTAGTAACACAGTAACCCTGCACACTCAAACGCTTCGGGTTTTTTTAACCGCCGAGCCCCTCAACCACAATTTCGCTATTTTCCAACCTTAATTCATCGTTGAAAAACAATTCTGGGAAACAAGATTTTTGTTTATGCTCCAACTGAGACCCAGGGCGGCACCTAGATGGCCCGCTAAACACCCGGCCTGAACTTGGATCCTATATTGCGCCTTGGCGTTCCAAAACCAGGAAATCATAAAAAAGTTTATGGCTGTTTAAGAGTCGACCGTACTCATATACTTTACCATATACGATAATGATTAGGAATGGCCCAGCTGAGGTATAACAGGGGCTCTAAACAGCACGCCTGAAGTTGGATTTTGTGCGCTTTTCCTTTCCTAAAACCAGGAGCTCATGAAAATTTTAGAACAGTTTAAGAGTAGATACTGCGCATATACTTTACCACATGCGATGGTCACTTCTGGCCTTCTCTATGTGTATCAAAGAATATGCCACACTCATCTCACTGGCACTATCTCTTGTAACTGCTATGTTGGGTAATTGCATCAGGTTGCCTATCGCTAGCTAGATAATAACAATAATATCAGCTTCCTATGACTGTTATTCTTGGTATTATATTATTAGCAGCTGGCATTCCAGCATCTTTTTTCTTTCTTCTTTCATTTTCTTTCTTTCTTCCTTCTTCTTTTTTCTTTCTTTCTTCTTTCTTTTTTCTTCTTTCATTTTATTTCTTCTTTCTTTCTTCATCAATTTTCTTCCTTCTTTCTTTCTTTCTTTCTTCTTTCTTCTTTCTTTTTCTTTCTTCTTTCATATTCTTTCTTTCTTCCTTCTTCTTTTTTCTTTCTTTCTTCTTTCTTTTTTCTTCTTTCATTTTCTTTCTTCTTTCTTTCTTCATCAATTTTCTTCTTTCTTTCTTTCTTTCTTCTTTCTTCTTTCTTTTTTCTTTCTTCTTTTTTTTTCTTTCTACCTTCTATGTATTCCTTGATCTGAAATTTTGATTTAAAGATCTATGTCCTAGTGCTGTGCTCATAGGTTTTTGCGCTGAGTTTCAGTTTATTTCTGTTATGTATTAATACCTTTTGTCTCATATTAGTTAGACTATTTAACCATGTCGTACATTCATCGACTTGCTCTAGATTTTCTAGTGAGAAGATACCTCGTGACTAGTTAGCGCTCCATTACTTTACCATACTGCGCTTTCGTTACAAAATCCTATTTCGAGGCTAGTTTCTGAATAAAAGGCTGTTACAATGTTCATTAAAATCTAATCTATAACTATAACAAAATTGATGGTACTTTGCTATAAAAAATGTTTTCCTCCTAAATCTTCTGTTCACAATCTTGCTGATTACTTAAGAGTTATTTAGCTTAATGCGGCGTTCACGTTATAATGTCCCCACTGTTTGGAACTTTTGCCCCCCCTGTAGTCGCGACCCTACAGTATAGACAGTCAGGGTGACACCCATACTGTAAATCAATTGCCGAGGGTGTACCACACACCCCTAGCTACTACATTTTTTCTTGACAGTGTTATACACATCCTTAACTACCAATTTGGCGCGAATTAACTATAACGGCCACCGTCTGTAGCTAATCCGGTTTATTAGTCCTGTGTAGTTTTTTTCTAAATCTACGATATTTGTATCTAGCCCATATAAACATTGTTCAAATAATTCAGAACACTGTCACTAAAACTGACAGAAGACAAGGTGCGCCTGACATTGTCGATAAGTTGTAATACGCGTAACTAGCTACCTTTCAAAAAATTTATTAAAAACATGGTGGTGTCTAAGACACCCTGTTGTCAACAGTGTGCCTGACAATGTGTGGTGTAGATAGGTTCCAAATGTTGGAGACATCATAACGTGAACGCCGCATAAGTCTGACAAAACTGTAGAAACCGTCATGGTCAGTTGATGTGGTTATCGAATGAAGAACCAGCCAGCCATAACAGAAACAACGGACATTTATAGCACCAACACAACGACTCATTTTAATCAAATTTAGATTTGCTGATATGGTTTTGCTTGCGAACCTTAGCTGATCTCTAGGCTTAAGATATAAATTACAACGAAACTCCAAGCATGGAAGTGCCTCATGGGAGTTGCCCGTAATCTCACATCTTAGGTCGGTCCCTATTTTTTACGTCTTGACGACAACGTCTGAGACTAAATATTTGTCTCAAATTAGTTTTATGTCTATTATTATGCTCAATTTATCTACTAATCTTATAAAAACATTACTGGTTATGTAACCAAATCGTCTAGTTGTTAGGACTTTACGTTGTGGCCGTAATAGCTCAGGTTCGAAGACTAGTAACTTTTTAAAGTTTTTTTATCGTCTTTAGACACAAAATACATGTTTTGATTGTTAATTACTACCAAAGTTACGGTGAAGATTATTTCTCTACACTCACCTAGGTTGTGATCTATAGTGAATATGGTTTTTTTAACCGTATAAACGATGGAAGTGTACTTTTGAAACTTAAATCGTGTCCACATGCTCAAACTTTTTGCTCAAATTTTGATCAAGATTTGACGGTGATTTTTTAAGAAAAATTGCGATGTTTCAAAATTTGAAATCAAAATTTGAGCTCAAACGGTTTCATGTAATACACCTCGTCGATAATTGGATACAGGAATATCCTTGAAATGTTTGAACAGTGTTAATATTTTCAAACTCACCAAAAAATTGCAAAAAAAGATACGTTGAAATTTTGATGAAAATTTCAGCAAAAAGTTTGAGCGTGTGAACACGCGTTTAGGTTTAGATATTTGTGTTTATATTATTGAGTTTACACTACTACTACACTGATGTCATAGCCATTCTGTTTATCGTAGGTATTAGCAACTGTTATCATTCCGCTGCTGGTGTGTGATTTTTGTGTAAAGCTTAAGAATTTCTGCAGCAACCTTTATGACTTTTTCAGGAACTAAACAGACCATAATATAATCAAGACACATGGGATAGTACATAAACGTGAAATTCGGGTAGACTTCTATATTTTTATAATTGCCATGTATGTGTGATTTGAGGCTGATATTTACATTATGACCGCTCTGATTTATTAAGTTTAGGACGTCTGCAGCATTTTATAACTGATTAGGAAACGCGCGCAGTAGTTATAGCAATCCGCAATGCAAGGTAGGTTTTTTCTAAGTGTGTCCTAGTGATCTAACGCGCAGCGCTAGCAATACAATACTTAGGTGTTCAAGTCTTGTCAGCACCTAACTTTTTTGGATTTTTTGTAGCTGTTTTTGTTTGAAAAAATAAACCCTGTCCTATATTAAACAAATATCACCACACTAACCTAGCTCATTGTGAATTGCTAAATGTTTCATTTATATTTCAACGTCGAGTGTGTAATCTACTAAATACTAACGAGCAAAGCTATGGCAGCTTATGTGACACGGTAATTATATGAGCACACATTGCTATACTTCAAAAGCACTAACAACCGATACACTGGTCATTTTTGTTCAAAAACATTCAATGACGGGGGTCCTTGGCACTGGCTTCAAAATTTCAGGGAACAGTGGACTACGAATTTTTTCCAGAAGGCATGGAAAGAGGGTACAGCCTGGTTCACTAAGTCGATAGTAAAATCGGATTCAGTTTATTCATTGCTACATGTAAATATAGTTAATTTATGAATCGCCTCAATGAAGCTCTGCGATAGACTCCATTTTATGAACATTTTATTTCAAGAGTGCAAGAAGACACCGGTACCAGTGATATTACTTAATTTACCCGCAAGAAATATTCAAGCACTATGAGATATTGGACCCACAGCCTTTACCCCGTCATGCAGTGCCCTAGAAGTTAAACAAAATGTTTCAAAAAATGAAGAAAATCAAAACGGTCCCTGCGAAACATCAAATTGTTTTGGTCATTTTTCCAAACTCCTGGGAAGAGACTATGCGTTTTGGATTAAATTCTATCAACCTTCCTAACTATTTTATGGTCCGCGCAAAGCTTTGTTTATCATGTCAAACGTTACTGGAAAACTTTCTGCTGAATACCTAATATATGTGTTTGGCTTCACTTTTTAAGAAAAGATGTGGAACACGACATGGTGAGACTGCGGAATGAATCATAGGCCTGCCGACTATATAACATAAACTCCGAAGCGCTCGAGCGTATGCACAACTGATTTCTTCACATATGATTTTGTTCAAATTGTTTTGCATGCAGCATTAGCCAGTTTCTTGAATTAAGACGGAAATTAAGATTACATTTCATCCATTTAAGCGCGCCTTGTAATTTTCCCGTAGTCTCACATAGCAGGCCCCGTATACGATCTGCGATTTGACGACTGACGTTTAAAATTAAAGATTAGTTTCAAATTAGTTAAACATAATATTTTAAATTCAATTTATCTAGTAGTCCTACTAAAACACATTGCTTCTGCGCGAAATACGATTCAGAGTCTGAGAAATGTTGAAAACAATGTCACAAAACTATAACTAATCGTGTTTATGATCAACGATGTGATCATATGCATTGCTTTCTCAACTACGTCAAGCTTAATATTTATTCAACAATGATTTTTATGTCCAATGAACGGTGGTATGGCTTTAATCAAAATATATTTAAGAAATATTTTTGATTTGTTCATAAAATTTTCATTTCAATCAAATTGTGATATAGTAATAAAGGCTGAAATTTATAATGTTACCTTAAGTAACGCCATTGGCCGTGATCGTCTAGTGGTTAGGACATTACGTTGTGGCCGTAATAACCCAGGTTCGAATCCTGGTCACGGCAAAATGTTTTGTTTCATTTCTGAAAAATTTTGCTCAAGTTTTCGTTGTTTTAGTTTTTACAGAACAAAAATGTTTTGGTGAAAACTATCTGGATTTAGATATATTTTGTTGCTATTATAATTTGTGTACGATCCACAGTTTATGTGTATGTTTATGCTATGTTATGTTATTTATGTTTCATGTTTATGTGTTTAACAACACTGCAATATTTGTGGAATTTCGTGCCGTATGAAGAACAGTGTGTACATTTAAAATTTAATTTGAGACATATACTAAGCGCCTATGTCTGCAAATCTCTGAATAACGTGAAATTTAGGCTTTAATTATAATTGAAAAAAAAACAAACAACAATGAAAATCAACCCAAAGACAGAATCTTGATACCCAGCTTTGTATGAGCCGCTACAAGAAATAATTCCGCAACAAATAGAAATTCGTTGTGTTCGTCGACTTTGCACCACCAGCTTGAACATAGCCAAAAGTAGTAAAAGGCACAATTAGGCTACCATATTGTTGTGGCAAAATAGTATATTACCTCATCCTTCTTTTATATACAACTGTGCATTTGATACAAAAACTACATATTTTTCCCAAATTTTGTACGTTAAAGACACAACGGTAGTTGAGAATAGTTTTACTAAAGCTCGAAAATTCTCCAGAGATAGTTGATTTTGAGCAAACAAGTGATAAATTTTTAAGTTTAGAATATTATAAGACTATTTAATTTTAAAATTTATATGACTTTTTGAATAAGATCAGTTTTACAATTAAGTTTCAATTGTCTAGAGTCAATTAGATAATGGTAGACAATTATCATAGGTAATTCCCCGGAATCACGATAACAAACCCCGGTGTAAAACGCCGTAAAGAGTATATATATGAAAAGACGGAAATATTACGCAGAATATTGACACGTACGGATATAAATATATACCTCTATATATATTATGTCTGATTTCTGAAATCATGATTACATAGTTATGTCTGTAATTATATTAATATAGTGTAAATCTGGTAGTTTTGTGATCAATTTGGTTTTACGCGATATTATTTGTTGGTTTAGTAAACCTAATTTTTGAAATACCATTTAGTTTATGCTAGAAATATAGTTACTATTTTTGTTTAAGTTAATAACTATTTGCTCATATATTAACACAATATTTGATCCAATACAACTCTGACTCTTTTATAAAGCTGAGTGAGCTAAGGGCAATTTTATGCAACTCAAATCAAATCAATTAGTTTATTAACATCACCATATAACATGGTATACATTATCATTACCAGTACAATCAAATAAATAACAATAATGCCTATGTATACATCGTTGATCTTTGTACAAATTCTACTTATTCATTTATTGTGCAAGAGTGGACTAGCCGGTCAGGATTTGTTGTGGAATTCCGACGGTATAGCGGGCGAACCCGATGATGAAAACGAAATTTCCGGTGTGCTACCGGGAAATGTAATTGTTTTTGGCGATACGCTAATCTATTCGAAACCGTATTTAGATGTCTACTCACGAATTCCTGGACGATGTGGAAATCATTCGTTTTTCGACTGTGGAAACCGGCAACACAAAGTGTGTATTTCAACTCAACGATGGCGAAACTGTGAAGAAGATTGTCAGGATGGCTCTGATGAATGTAAGTCCTTACATGTTTTGTTTTTTTTAATTAATTTATAAGATAATGTATGTGTAAAGTGTGTAAACGGGCACATATTTTTCGAAAATAATTAGCTCTCAAATTTTTAAAGAATATTCATTTATTTCTCTTTAAACAAGTGTTGATTTTGAATATTTCGAAAACTACGTGTATGGAGACACAATATTTAATTTACAAGAGAAAATATCTATGAAAAACTGATATTTTATTTAAATGAGATTATTATTCGTTCGTTTAGTCTTCGGCTGAGTAGAAAACAGGTGACACGGTGACCCAATCAACTATGACTAGGTTTCAACCGAAATGTACTTATTTCGTATGTGCAGCCTGTGGTTGATATTACAAAAAAAGCCGTGCACAATTTAAATTCTATAAACTCGCCGTCCAATGTAACTTTTCTGGGCGGAAGTTAAAAACATGATATGGTGTTGGCGATATAAAGCAGACATAGCATGTTCTATTAGTGAGCTTGTCAAACGCGTTTCGTCTTTGATGGTGAATCTTATATCAACAGAGAGAATTCACTTCTATCTGAGTGCTGGAAGTCTGAATAACGAAGAATTGGGTTTAGCTTCTAACTTCAACATAAAAATGTGGGCCGCGTTGTGTTCCACTGTAACAGCAGGCTTTAATCTGGTACATCATCATTATCTATCTTGTGTTTAGCAATTAGTGTGCTTTTGAGGCATTTTTTCAAATAGTATTCAGTTCGCCTTTAACTAATAGTGTATACCTTATGGAAATTGTATACCAACAACTTATAGATTGTTAAAGTATCCGAAATGTTTGTTTTTTAATGCCCAAAAATGAATGAAATTCAATTTGCAGGGCATTCTATATTCTATTCGATCCGGTCCATTGTATTCGGAAGAAGTACATCAATTTGTAGATAAACTTAGAGTCCTGGAGTAAATAGATTAGATATGATAAAGTAATGTTGAGTTCCAGTATTTGCAGCATTGAATACCAATATTAGAAGTTTGTATATCAGCCTTCTTTCGATTGGTAGCCAATGTAACTGCCTCAAAATCAGAGTGATATGATCTTGAAGCCGTACGAGTGATACAAGACGAGTAGCAAACTGAAACAGCCTCTGAAGGTGCAGTAGATAGATGGCTACTCGGAACGCCGATATACAGTTAATTAAACTGAACGGTCATTTCAAATGCACGTTCTAAGTGTTCAGCAGCCGCATGATCTAACTCATGGTGTATTTGACGCATTTTCATTGTCCCAACGCGTGCAAGGTCGGAAAAATCATATTTTCTACAATTTTTATCGTCAAAATGCACTCCCTAAATTTCCCATATGCTCACACGGTAGTATTATATGCCAATTAATAATCAGAGATGGGGTTTATAACTGATACCTACTAAAATAAGTAGTAGAACCCTAAATAATTATTAGTACTTAACGCTTTTTCCAAACGCGTCATACTTTTTCTATTTGGTCTTCAAGTTTTCCTTAAAGGCATCGGCTAAATCCTTATATAAAGTCGCGGTACAGCCAGAACAGCTAATAACAACAGAGTAAAAAAAGGATAATTTAATAATAAGGATCTTTTTTGCTATAACCTTTTCAATACCACTGTTTTAAACCAGAACAGCTAATTACAACAGAGCAATAAAAAGGGATAATTTAATAATAAGGATCTTTTTGCTATAATTTTTCCAATACCACTGTTTTAAGATATTGGCTGTTCTGGACAGTTATGGCAGACTCGTAGCCTCATTGCTGTGGGTGCTGCTGCAGTAGGAGTACTTTCAGAGATCCGCCAAAAAGATGACATGGTTCGAGATATATTTTATAAAATTTATGCCGTAGTAATGCGGCGTTCACGTTATCATGTCTCCAACGTTTGAAACGTATGTACACCACACAAAGTCACGCACACCCCACGTTTATTTATAAATTTTTTCAAAGGTAGCTAGCTTGGAGTATTGCCACCTCTCGACAGTGTCAAACTCAGCGTTTCTTCTTGCAGTTTTATTAACAGTGTGCCTCATTATTTTGTCAACGTTCATATGGCCTAGATACAAATATCGAGAATTAAAATGAAACTACACAGCACTGTTGACTATTAAACAACATTAGCTACAAAGTGTCCGTTAAAGTTAAATCGAACCAAATTGATAGCTAAGAGTGTGTACGACACTGTAAACAAAACAGGTAGTAGCTAGGGGTGTGTCGTACACCTTTGGAAATTGATCTACAGTATAGGTGTCACGCTGAATGTCTATGCAGCAGGGTCGCGACTACAGGGAACAACACTTCCACACATCGGGTACATTATAACGTGAACGCCGCATAATCATTAGCTCTTTTCCCGAACGTCGTGCGTTATTCAACAAGATACACATTCTTCAAAGAATTTTTGCAACAAGTATTTTTAACAGTATTGCTTGTTGCAAAGACCAATGCTCCACAATAATCCGCAATTAGAAATATGTAGAATTAGAACAATGTTTGTTTAGAACAATGTTTGTTTAAATTAGAACAATGCTTGTTTAGAATTAGAACAATGAACAATGTTTAGAACAATTAGAACAATTAGAACAATGATTGTTTAAAAAAGTTATAAGTTATTAGTTTTGTGTTCAATTTAGGCATTAACCCTCGTATCCCTGAGAGGACTTCTAATGGATCCCGAGATTTATTTTTGATGCATAACTTTTAACGTCGATATTCATCAACATTTAAGAGAATTCACCAATTCCCATTCTGTAGGGACCCCTAAATTTCAAATACTGTACATGTACACGGAGGGTACGGAAATATCCGCCACGTCCAATGGACCCACCATCAGGCATACGAAGTAGCTAAAGATTCGCAGTTTTATCGACGAAAAAATCGCTACTTCGCAGCCCTAAAGTGGGGAGGGGGTCTAATAGGCCTTGAACGATTGAATTGGCATTCAGTGCTTTCTGCTTCAATAATATATGATGCGTGTTATGCAGCAAGATGAAAAAATATTGAATGAATAATATAGTTTGTAATGCTTTGATGTCACAAAATTAATGGTAATTTTGGAACAAATTTGAAATTTTTTTGAAAGCTCATTTATATTTGGCGTGGTAACTAAATCTTGGTTTAGTTAGTTGTGTTGTTGTACAGCATATATTTGTTTAGGTATTATCATAGTTCACGATATTTCAAGCTTATTTATATTTGGCGTGGTAACTAAATCTTGATTTAGTTAGTTGTGTTTTTGTACAATATATATTTGTTTAGGTGTTATCATAGCTCACGATATTTCATGACCAACAAGATATAAAAGACACCTAACCCGTGTACTACAAATTTTTATAGTTATTTGGAAGTACTAAAATTTCTATTTTGGAGACACTTTGTCGATTTTCAAAATGGACGTGAGTGTTGAAGGGTCTCACTCGATTCTTTTCACATTGAAGATAGATATAATGCGCGCTTATTCCCAAAACGGACAAAAACAATTACTATTTTGCGATAGCTGACTGTATTTTGTTGGAGAAATTGTGTCATACTGTACGAAATCCATTAAATTGACATAGTTGTATTTCAAAAGAGGGTCTACTGAACCTCAGCTGTCAGGGTTTTGCAAAGCATTGAAAAAAGCTCAGGGATTCGATGGTAATAAAAACAATTTCTTATACGAATAGAAAATCTTTTTTTTTATTAAAAATTATTGTGAAAAGTTAAGATAATGCATCATTTACAGTAAGATGCGTGCGCATGGTCCTAATTATGTCACGCTTTCAAATGGGCTAGCTACTATGTTACGCATACAATCCAGCTCGACTATTAAAATTTTGAACAGCCTAGCTAGGCTATGCATTTGTCATCGAGTGTCGAGCCAGACTGTGCTTTTGTCACGAGGCGTTCAGCTGAGCCCCATCTCGGGGATAAAAACAATTTATTATAGGAATAGAAAATCTTTTTTTTATTAAAAATATTGTGAAGCGTTAAGATATTAATATTTTCTGTCACAATTTTGGTATAATAGAAATCATTTGTAAAGTTGAAACCAACACGTTTTTTGTGTCCTTTAGGGTTAGTATTTGCGCACTACCATTAAACCTTTAATGCACTAAATCCGAAATAACAAATAAATTTTTGTAATAAAATAACTGTTTAGAAAAGCATAACCCATAATGCTATTTTTAGTAAAGATATTGCTATCTAGATGTGCCTTTTACTACTTTTGGTTATGTCCAGGCTAAAGTAGCGACGACGCTGGTCGCATCTGAATCATTTTTTTTATAATTATAAGGCTGATTTCTTGCATTGCTAGGTTATGTTGTCTCGCAATATATTTCTTTCTTTTTTGATTCATTGCTTTGGTTGATTTTTCAAATAGCATAAAATAAATAACAGTGAAATTTTCACGGTAGTTAATATTTCACTGGTCATGTGAACCAAAGAATCCTCACATGACAGGTCCTAAAACTAAAACTACACGAATGCTTCACATCTGCGAAGGAATAACTATTGCCACAATGCATGAACCCAAATGTTAACAGAATAATTAACATTATAAATGAAGAATTTATTAAGCAGCGTGCGTCTAAATCATCGAGTCATGAAAGAACAAGTTCTAAAATCACTCTAAAAACGCTTCTAAGCAGTTTCTAAACATCACAAAGGCATGATTGCCGAATGGTAATCAAACAGTTTTACGCATTGTTCATGCAAATTAACAATATACAATCCAGTGGAAAATAATGCTATGAAAATAAAGCTTTAACCGTTCATGAATACGTAAATTGAGGTATAATTTATACTTTTGTTAAAGTACAAGTTTCGCCTTTTGATCATCTGCTAACTTTATATCGCAGTAACTAACTGACACTAATTAGTTACTCCAAAATAAATATATATAATATATAATAATTATATAATAATATATAATATATAATATATAATTATATAATATATAATTTATATAATAATATATATAAATGTTAATAAATAGATGAACTGCGTTCAGTTAACAGAGTTCTATTATAGTTTCAACAAGAGTTTTTTTTAATTTTCTCCACTATAGTTCTATTTAATCACTAATATTTAGGGAATGGTTACCAAAATTTATGCTGTGAGGCACCGTTGTAGACAAGAATTATCCGTGGATTTTCGTACTATTATCAGGTGGAACTCAGGCACTAGTTCATCTATAATCGGGGAGTGTGTGAATCTCGAACCCAAATCGCGTGAGACCTTAGCTGGGCTACTAAAATATTTCTAAACAGAACATATGTGAACCTTGAGACCTTAGATATTTCTAAACAAAGAGTGTGTGAATCTCGAGCCCCATCGAGTTTGACTTTAGCTGGGTCACTAAAAGGTTTCTAAACAACACGTGTGCGAATCTCGAGACCCATCGCTTCAGACCTTAGCTGGGCCACCAAAATATTTCTAAACTGAGCGTGCGTTAATATTGAGCCCCAACGAGTTTGACTTTAGCTGGGCCACTAAAATTTTTCTAAACAGAGCGTGAGTGAATCTCGAGCCCCATCGAGTTTGACTTTAGCTGGGCCACTACAATTTTTCTAAACAGAGCGTGAGTGAAACTCGAGCTCCATCGAGTTTGACTTTAGCTGGACCACAAAAATTTTTCTAAACAGAGCGTGAGTGAATCTCTAGCCCCATCGAATTTGACTTTAGCTGGGCCACCACAATTTTTCTAAACAGAGCGTGAGTAAATCTCGAGCCCCATCGAGTTTGACTTTAGCTGGACCGCTAAAATTTTTCTAAACAGAGCGTGAGTAAATCTCGAACCCCAACGGGTTTGACTATAGCTAGGCCACAAAAATAATTCTAAACAGAACATGTGTGAATCTTGAGACCTTAGCTGGGCCACTAAAAATATGAAAAATATATTAGAGCAAATAGACCAACGTAGCAGATAAATTTGTTTTCGTGATTAATCTTTTTATTCCTTTGATTACCTTACACCAGGTACTATAACTAATATGACTTTGCAATAAAAGAGTCATTCTTGAGCTTGAATCACCCTGGTAAAACGTACATTGTATTTGCTCATATAATTATTTTGACAAAGTAAAACAGTCATTTTTGCTGAGGCTTCTTGAAAACATAAGTTTCTATATATATATTGTAATTTTATCTTATAATATCGCTCACATTGGTGATACCGAGACTGGCACCCGTTTAGAAACGTGAGTCCTTATGAAAACAAAATAAACAGCAATTATAAATAATTATTAGCTGTTGGTGTTGTTCCAACCTGTTAGCAGTAAACAGTTGTAGTTTTCGCTGTTTCAAAGAGCCAATGTTGGCCCTATCGCCAGGGATAATTATGCTAAAACATGTTTACATAGAGAGTTATAGAAAATGGCTCACACAAAACGGAGCCTACAACAATTGTCAGTTGAGATAAGGTAGATAGATACAGTTTTTATTTCTAAATAATGATAGCTCATATTTCTAATTTTGCTTAAATGGGTCTGATCCAGTTAAAATATAGATAAATGGATATTATTATGCGTTTGTCAGGCATATGACAATGTTTATTTGGCATTTATAACAAAAGTTGCTGAAAACATTAAGGCTTAAATTCTGCACTTAATTATACATATATTGAAGCACAAAATTAAGCATCATATTTTCAAAATTGGTACCTATATGTGCAATTTTTCTAATTATATACATGTTCCTTTTAGTTATAAATCCATCGGGTCGTGTTGTTTACTGTGAAAGCTTCATCCCGTTCTATTTTTGAATTTGAGTGACAATAGGAATTGAGATTGAGTGACTATTGATAAAGTGGGAACAGCAATTGCTTCGTAAGTTGTTTCGGTATCCATGCGTACAGTCTCTGATAGAGCAGCTTTGTGAGAGAGCTTTGAGAGTGTGTCAAAATAATTTAGAATCTACAATTAAGGTTTGGTTGATATTTTCGGTTGATGGTTTCTCAAATAGCGCAGAATTGGCAGTAGCGTTGTTGTTTTTATTAGAAATAAGAGATGGGTAGTATGGATCTGGTTGCATCCATCGGGCCACAACTATAATCTGACGAAGATGTTAAGAATCTCATTAATTTACGTCAAAACGGGTGCTTAATGTATCAAAAATGCACATTTTCATTCAATTAATGGTTTATTTCAGGACGCACAGTGTTATTTTTTCCAGAAATATTAACTTAATTTTAAATATGAATCACGATAGTTTTGACTTATGCGGCGTTTACATTATAAAAGAACCCCATGTGAAAGTTTTGTCCTCCAATGGTCTAGACCATACCATCCATTGGTATGCGGTATATATCTACACTATATAATGCAATAGATTGTGTATGAGATACCATCAACGTAGCTATAGTGTCATAATCTACCTATTGTTTTTTACTGACGGTGTCAAGGACACCATACACAAACCCGTTATATATTGCGTGTAAATAACAGCATTGTGTAGCTAACACCATATAAATTTTATGGTGTAGTCAACACCATACTATTATCGACACTACCTATGTATACTATATATCTGAAATACCATCAGAAACACCATGGTGTCCTAGACACCACATAATTGATCGTGGACGAGACACTCTGGGTGGACAAAGCTTTCACACGGTGGGTTCTTTATAACGTGAACGATGCATTATTCCAATTCCATTCATTGTGACGGAAATGTATCTGACATAAAATATTTCTGGTTAAAGGTCTAGGTCAGCACATGGACTAATGCCTTGTATTTTGGCGTTAATCCGATGAAGATGCATTCACACGTTCCATTTTTACTCAGAATATAAGCTCAATCAATTTGTTGTACCTTGATGTACCTTGATCCGTCATCAGCCATCATAAGACAGGTGGATTGAGCGAAGCACAAGAATATGTTGAAGACAAAAAATGGCGGTGAATGGCACCGGAGGCAAATTGATGCCTGAAACATACAAGACCATACAAAGCACACGTCTACAGATTGTTAAGGTATTTGGAAGCATGGAGCCATCGCTTGTAGTTGGAGAGCCTTTGTTATCTAATTTGAGCCCTAATTAGTGTTTTGATCGAAATTTCAAAGCATTTTTTGTTATTTTGATGGATTTGAACGTGTGACCGCTGTTCAAACTTTTGTGGGATGTCACTCTTCAATCATATTGTGTCATTTATAATTTGCCGTATTTTTCTATTGCAAATTTAAAGTTAAATTTTGGTAAAATTTTGAGCTAAACCTTTCAAGCAAAAGGCCTGAACGCGTGAGCGCGACTGAACATTGATTTTGATTTTATTTCGACTGTTCGAAATGGAGTTTTAAAATGAAGCATTTCAAATTAAGAACTAAAATATAATTTCGATTTGAGCTCTTGCCATATCTTATCGCAGTTGTTGCTTCATAATGCATCAATCAAGACTACATTTATGTTCCACTAAAATATAGTACTTTAGAGTTTAACTTAATTTTTTAATTGAAGTGTTACGAAGTTTTTGCACCTTTGCATTTTTACTACTAATTTAATATAATATTATAATATTTATAATTATATAATTATATAATTATGTAATATTATATAATTACATTATGTAATATTATATAATATGTAATATGTAATATTATATATAATGTATTATGTATTATATGTATTATGTAATATTATATATTATGCAATATTATATAATTGTACTATGTAATATTATATAATTATATAATGTAATATATATAATTTAATTTTTGCTACTAAATATTATACATATACCAAGTTTCATTTACCGAATATTATAAACGGTAGACTGCCTTGATAAAATTATAAATGGGATGCGTTTTTATATACCCACTCCTTATGATAGTATCCGTGAAAATATTATTACGGCACCGTTCGCTATCACCTAATAAACAAGCCAGTCACGACAGGGTTCATTTAACCTGTGCCTGCGCTTCCGCGCTACCCACCTTCCAGTTTAGGAGAGGGAATAATATGTGATAAACAAAATTTGACGGTCTCAGCATTGGAAGAGACCATTCTATTCATCAACCGAGATGGTTAGCACAAAGCCTTTCATCGGTTAAATGACCTTAAAACTGTGGTGGGTTGGGGAATTTTTTGTTTAAGGATGCCATAAGTCAAGAAAACGACGGTTATTACTCATTAGTAAAGTGAGCTCAAAGCTGTGGTGGGATGGGGAATGTTTGTTTATGGAATCCACAAGTCGAGAAAACGATGGTTATCACACGTTAATAAAGTGACCTCAAAGCTGTGGTGGGATGGGGAGTTTTTGTTTATATAATCCACAAGTAGAGAAAACGATGGTTATCACACATTAGTAAAGTGACCTCAAAGCTGTGGTGGGATGGGGATTTTTTGTTTATGGAATCCACAAGTTGAGAAAACGATGGTTATCACTCATTAGTAAAGTGACCTCAAAGCTGTGGTGGGATGGGGAGTTTTTGTTTATATAATCCACAAGTCGAGAAAACGATGGTTATCACACATTAGTAAAGTGACCTCAAAGCTGTGGTGGGATGGGGAATTTTTGTTTATGGAATCCACAAGTTGAGAAAACGATGGTTATCACTCATTAGTAAAGTGACCTCAAAACTGTGGTGGGATGCGGAATTTTTGTTTATGGAATCCACAAGTCGAGAAAACGATGGTTATCACTCATTAGTAAAGTGACCTCAAAACTGTGGTGGGATGCGGAATTTTTGTTTATGGAATCCACAAGTCGAGAAAACGATGGTTATCACACGTTAGTAAAGTGACCTCAAAGCTGTGGTGGGATGGGGAGTTTTTGTTTATATAATCCACAAGTCGAGAAAACGATGGTTATCACACATTAGTAAAGTGACCTCAAAGATGTGGTGGGATGTGGAATTATTTTGTTTATGGATGCCATAAGTCGACAAAGCGCTGGTTATCACTCATTAGTAAAGTCACCTCAAAGCTGTGGTGGGATGCGGAATTATTTTGTTAATGGGTGCCATGAGTCGAGAAAACTGTGGTTATTTCTCATTAGTAAAATTACCTCAAAACTATGATGGTATGGGGAATTTTTTATGGGTGCCATGAGCCGAGAAAACAATGGTTATCACTCATTGGTAAAATGATCTAAAAACTGTAGTGGTATAAGGAATTTTTTTGGTTTACGGGTGCCATGAGATGAACAAACGATGGTTATCAATCATTTATAAAATGACTTCAAAACTGTGGTGGGATATAGAATTTTTGTTTATGGGTGCAATGAGTCGAGAAAACTGTAATTAGTTCTCATTAGTAAAGTGACCTCAAAGGTGTGGTGTGATGGAGAATTTTTTATGGGTGCCATGAGCCGAGAAAGCAATGGTTATCACTAGTAAAATGATCTCAAAACTGCAGTGGTATGGGAGATTTTTTGGTTTGCGTGTGCCATGAGTTGAACAAACGATGGTTAGCACTCATTAATAGAACTAGGCAATACAAGCGACGACATGGACTGCGTAACTTGTTCATATGTCGGTGGCGAAGACCGTATTACTCTTGACAACAATCCACCTTGAACCTCTTTGTACAACCATGGAGCTCTTGGTGAACCTTGAACCTTGATCCTATGAACCAATTGGCTGTACGTAGAGGGTTCGACCGTTTCTATAGGTTTTAGAGCTTGCTGAATAAAATAATGAAAATCAAAACCTGTTTATGTGGTATGCATTCAATATGACAAAAATATGGCCAAGTACTTGAATATGTGAAATCTGAAATTCTAATTGTTCTCGGAAGTGGTTATTTATAAAGTTTTCGTCGTTTTGGTCATTGGACTAAGAAGTACTAAAGGTTCTGCGATTTCGATTTATATTCTAATGATCGTTGAATTTCGTTTAATGTACTGCCGGTGTTTTATTGCATTTTTCCCTCTTTAAAACGGTGTTTAAGAAGCTCAGTTTATAACTTGTAAATTGTCTCCGAATGAAACATAGTCGATCTGGTTCCGTTTCACTTCGATACACAATTTACTAGTACAAACAATTCACGTTTTACGCACATTTTCATGCGGTGTACAAGAAATAATTTTAGCACTAGCAGTTTTGCGTTAAAAGATTTGTATTCACGGTTTGGAACGAGTTGAGCGAGTGCGCTAGCACAAGTTTGAGCCAAGTTAATGTACGCACAAATCGTCTGACGCACCGCTTTGTATGATACAACTGACTTGTAACAAAATCTGCCTGCATTCAAAGATTTGTAAGCACAACTTTAAATATATAATGCATGTCATAATTATGTTTGGCTGAGAAAGTTAAAGTCGTGCATCGAAATGTGTTAACGCACGTTTAGCTAAATTAGCTGTATTACAAGACAGTTGTAGTCCAGCTAAATGCGCGTTATGAGATTTGTACGCGTGGTTGTGTTGTTTAACTCGTTCAAACTCATGCCGACGCACTCGTATGAACTCGTCATAACCGTGCATACAAATCTGTTAACACACGATGGATGTGCTACAACTATTATTTCTATAAATTTCGTATAATTTTACGTTTACAGAAATGTTTATGTGGTAAAGATATGTTTACAGAAAAAAAATAGTATTATTTTCGTTTCGGGCACGTATTCAGCTATCAAAATAAATATTGGACCAAATAAATAAATATTAATTTTAAACAAAACTAACGCAAATTATATTTATGAAAACGTTTGAGTTCTTGGGATAATACTCACACGAATATGTTTTGTGGAACCCGTACTTAGCTGACTGACTAACACGAGAATGGCTCAGCTCAGCAGAAATAAGAGAACTTAACTTTTTGGATGGAGTTTCAAAAACTGAAGCTATAACTAACTTTCTAGGATAATTTCCCATTTTGGATTACAAATTATTGCTGAGGTTTGCAATATAGTGTCTGAAATTATTGAAAAAATTATTTAAATTTGATTTGACTGATATAATTTGATTATTTATAATGTCTGCTTATTTAATTTTACTGAAAATCATTTGTAATATTAAACGTTGTAAGAATTAGTTCTTAACACTCATATTTATTACGTAAGAATGATGCATTTTTGACAACTTACTTATCAAAATAGGATTTTTGACAAAGTTTGTGGCTTATTTGAAGCATTTACTGTCGAGCTCCGTATTTCAAAGTTAATCTGTCTGACAGTATCTTTGAGCCAGTCCGATATTCTCTGGCTCGCACACTCAAAGCCCATCGTGACAGAAGGAGTCATTAATATAGATCGACGTCTCTTCAGAAGCGTTGGTTGAATGTTTCCTCTGCGACGCTTTCTCTGATCACTTCCGACTCAACTTATGTGAAGAGACGGCCATGATCTGCGTAAATATCAACAACTTTAACTAGTGCGTTCTGTGTTGCCCTTCCTGAAATACATCCCTGATGCTTTGTTTAACTTCGCAGCCGTTTCAGGTTTGTTGCCCGAAAGTTCACCCATCGAGCTTTTCTGTACCGTTCTAACTTTGACAGCAAATGCTGCTCCCTTGCTCAATACTGAAGCCAGCTGATTACAGCTTCTCGTGGTTTTCACCCAATTCCGTACACTTCTTAACTTGACGCCTTGTCTGCGCCCGATTTCATCAATCATTTATTTTTCCCCAGTGTGTGTAGTAAACGCCCTGCCGAACCTGTTTAACCCTATTCCTGTATCCCATTTGTTAAAATCTTCGGGCGTAATTTGACGCCATATCTGCGTCCCGATTTTAACAAACCTTTATTTTTCCCCAGTGTGTGTAGTAAACGCCCTGCCGAACCTGTTTAACCCTATCCCTATATCCCATTTGTTAAAATCTTCGGGCGTAATTTGACACCATATCTGCGTCCCGCTTTTAACAAACCTTTATTTTTCCCCAGTGTGTATAGTAAACGCCCTGCCGAACCTATTTAACCCTATTCCTATATCTCATTTCCGGGCGTGACTTTGGGCCTGCCTCTTCTTCTTTTGTTGTCTTGTTCCTCTTTTTCTTTCTTTTTTTGAGCGAATTCTCCCCCTCTCCTTTCCCAAGTTCTATCGTCGCTACGTTGATGACACTTTTAGAATCTTTAAAAATAGCGCTCAAGCGGATCAGTTCTTACAATATCTAAACTCAAAAGACCAAAGGATAAAGTTCACCATCTAAAAGGGATCGGAGAACACAATTCCGTTCCTGTATATAAAAGTCATAAAGTCCAATAATACCTTTACGACGTCCATATGCAGGGAGTCGAATTTTTTACGGGTGTTATGTTGAAATTTGCTCCTTTAATCCATGCTAGATACAAGACGGACCTAATCGAGTGTATTTTGCACGGTGCCTTCGCAATAAAGGCTCAAACTTCAATGTCATACATCGAGAAACTCAAGTAATACACAGCAATCTTAGTAAGAACTGCTTTCTATCAAAAATCGTAGATAGAAATATGGCTGCGGTTATCAATAAATGGATGCGAGATCATAGCGCAACAGAAAGTATCAATCCAATTTTACAAATGCTATCGTCTTAGCTTCCACACAGGAAGACACTCAAGAACGCTAATTTTTTCCCTAAAATTACCGTTCTTGGGTTAGTATCTCGTATCGCTTTAAAATACAATCAATTATGACCTATGTTCGGCTTTCCACTGTAATTTTCAAATAGTCTTCGAAACCGACAAAAGAATTAGACGTTGCTTTACGTTCAAAGATAATGTTCCTGATGCTTTGAGGTCCTCGGCTGTATGTCATTACGTTTGTTTTGCTTGTGAAGCAGACTACATCCGTAGTTCCTGCCGACACTTATCAACTGGAATTTCAGGGCATCTGAGCATTTAGCCCGTACTGGCAACTGCTTGCACAACGCGAAATTGTCTAATTCCGAAATTTTCAAACACATGCAGACTTGCACAAATCAGCCAAATGCTGCATATTTCTCTATTCTTTCACAAATTAAGTGGCAATAAGCTCAGTTTGGAACGGTTACTTAGAATTTTATAAATCTAGCGATTAGGAGCAAGAAAAGGAAGTTAAACAATGTTAAGCCTAAGGCACTTGATACTGTTTTCTATTTCATACTATTATTCATCCGTGATTTGCTGTTCTTCATAATTTAAGATTAGTTTTCAATATGCTGTATATATAGGGCGTCCTAAAGGTGACGTCCCAACTTCAAGCTGTTGCGAGGCTGATATAATATACATACAGCCCTCATACTTTTAGGATTATACCTGAACATATTATAAATATCTACGTATAACGAAATGTCGGACACTCGACTTAACTTGATTGGTCGAATAAATACAGTATGCTTGTGTTCAGTTAACCAAAATAGCCGTGAAAATGTTCGGCAATAGTACCGACATTCGTCTTCACGGCCCCCATGACATAAAACTATTGCTTCAATTAATAAAAGGTTTGATCTAACGGTTCTATGGCTGACTTGCCCCGTACAGGGCGACCATAGACGTCATCTGGTGATGCTGCGATAGCTGATATTTCCTATCATTTTAACAGTAATCCGACAAGACAAAGTCAGCCGCCGCTGGGCTCTTCTTCTGTTGAAATCGCAAAAAGTCTGGGTCTAAAACCTTTTAGACCGACGTTAATTCAAGCTCGAAATGATGATGATTAAAGAGGCTATATCGGATCTCTCCCTTCTGGAGCCTGCATGGTTCGAACGTCTGTCAATATGTGCGTTTTCCAATGGAAGAATACACTGATCATGATGGCGACCAGGTTCGAACTTAGAGTAAGTGTCACTCATCAAATACCTAAGGTATATATGAAAGTACGTGCAATACAAAATGCTTTTAGATATGTATATTATTTGGCGTGCTGGGTGTTTTTAACGCGTTCGCGTTACTTGTGGGACACCCTGCAGATATATGTTGTATGTAGTATGTTATATATAGATATTGATTTTGTAACATTGCACATATAACATACACCTGCGCCACAATTATGTGAAATGTTAGTTGTAGCATACCTTGTCGTTCATTCAAATAATTATATGCACGGTAGTACAGTTTATTCGTTCAAACCATCGCAGTCATAGGAGCTTGTCAAATCAGTGAATACCAATAGACAGCAAGCCTTGCTACAACTATTACCTATGGAAATAGATCTTTCTGAGCTAATAACAGACATAATTGTATAAGATTCGGTGTCCAATATAGAAACGGTATCATTATTCCATGCGTTGACACCACGCATTAAAGTGTGCGCTGTAATATTCCAAATGCTCATTTATATTAATTGGGCCGATAAAGCAATTTCAAACCAATACTTGACGAAATAAATAAGCATATTAGAAGGTCGAAGAACTCTTTCGCTGCAGTTTAAACCTCCAACTGGGATTTGTTAGCTTACCATTTACTGTTGCTTAAAACATTACTATTGCCTTTTATACCTACAACAAACATTATTTCCTGTAACAATATTATAACGTATTGGAATATTATTTCCACAATCAAAACTCATGTAAACAGGTAATAATTTGTTGTAAAAGGTCGACGAACTCTTTTGCTGCAGTTTAGACTACCAACTGGGATTTGTTAGCTTACCATTTACTGTTGCTTAAAAACATTTACTATTGCTTTGTCTATACCTAAACACAACAAACATTATTTGCCTGTAACAATATTATAACGTATTGGAATATTATTTCCACAATCAAAACTCATGTAAACAGGTAATAATTTGTTAAAGTCGAAAAAGGTGAGACACTCTTTCGCTGCAGTTTAGACTACCAACCGGGATGTGTTAGCTTACCATTTACTGTTGCTTAAAACATTACTATTGCCTTTTATACCTACAACAAACATTATTTCCTGTAACAATATTATAACGTATTGGAATATTATTTCCACAATCAAAACTCATGTAAACAGGTAATAATTTGTTGTAAAAGGTCGACGAACTCTTTCGCTGCAGTTTAGACTACCAACTGGGATTTGTTAGCTTACCATTTACTGTTGCTTAAAACATTACTATTGCCTTTTATACCTACAACAAACATTATTTCCTGTAACAATATTATAACGTATTGGAATATTATTTCCACAATCAAAACTCATGAAAACAGGTAATAATTTGTTGTAAAAGGTCGAAGAACTCTTTCGCTGCAGTTTAGACTACCAACTGGGATTTGTTAGCTTACCATTTACTGTTGCTTAAAACATTACTATTGCCTTTTATACCTACAACAAACATTATTTCCTGTAACAATATTATAACGTATTGGAATATTATTTCCACAATCAAAACTCATGAAAACAGGTAATAATTTGTTGTAAAAGGTCGAAGAACTCTTTCGCTGCAGTTTAGACTACCAACTGGGATTTGTTAGCTTACCATTTACTGTTGCTTAAAACATTACTATTGCCTTTTATACCTACAACAAACATTATTTCCTGTAACAATATTATAACGTATTGGAATATTATTTCCACAATCAAAACTCATGAAAACAGGTAATAATTTGTTGTAAAAGGTCGAAGAACTCTTTCGCTGCAGTTTAAACTTCCAACTGGGATTTGTTAGCTTACCATTTACTGTTGCTTAAAACATTACTATTGCCTTTTATACCTACAACAAACATTATTTCCTGTAACAATATTATAACGTATTGGAATATTATTTCCACAATCAAAACTCATGTAAACAGGTAATAATTTGTTGTAAAAGGTCGACGAACTCTTTCGCTGCAGTTTAGACTACCAACTGGGATTTGTTAGCTTACCATTTACTGTTGCTTAAAACATTACTATTGCCTTTTATACCTACAACAAACATTATTTCCTGTAACAATATTATAACGTATTGGAATATTATTTCCACAATCAAAACTCATGAAAACAGGTAATAATTTGTTGTAAAAGGTCGAAGAACTCTTTCGCTGCAGTTTAGACTACCAACTGGGATTTGTTAGCTTACCATTTACTGTTGCTTAAAACATTACTATTGCCTTTTATACCTACAACAAACATTATTTCCTGTAACAATATTATAATGTATTGCAATATTATTTCCACAATCAAAACTCATGAAAACAGGTAATAATTTGTTGTAAAAGGTCGAAGAACTCTTTCGCTGCAGTTTAGACTACCAACTGGGATTTGTTAGCTTACCATTTACTGTTGCTTAAAACATTACTATTGCCTTTTATACCTACAACAAACATTATTTCCTGTAACAATATTATAACGTATTGGAATATTATTTCCACAATCAAAACTCATGAAAACAGGTAATAATTTGTTGTAAAAGGTCGAAGAACTCTTTCGCTGCAGTTTAGACTACCAACTGGGATTTGTTAGCTTACCATTTACTGTTGCTTAAAACATTACTATTGCCTTTTATACCTACAACAAACATTATTTCCTGTAACAATATTATAACGTTTTGGAATATTATTTCCACAATCAAAACTCATAAAAACAGGTAATAATTTGTTGTAAAAGGTCGAAGAACTCTTTCGCTGCAGTTTAAACTTCCAACTGGGATTTGTTAGCTTACCATTTACTGTTGCTTAAAACATTACTATTGCCTTTTATACCGACAACAAACATTATTTTCTGTAACAATATTATAACGTATTGGAATATTATTTCCACAATCAGAACTCATGAAAACAGGTAATAATTTGTTGTAAAAGGTCGAAGGACTCTTTCTCTGCAGTTTAGACTACCAACTGGGATTTGTTAGCTTACCATTTACTGTTGCTTAAAACATTACTATTGCCTTTTATACCTACAACAAACGTTATTTCCTGTAACAATATTATAACGTATTGGAATATTATTTCCACAATCAAAACTCATGTAAACAGGTAATAATTTGTTGTAAAAGGTCACAGAACTCTTTCGCTGCAGTTTAGACTACCAACTGGGATTTGTTAGCTTACCATTTACTGTTGCTTAAAACATTACTATTGCCTTTTATACCTACAACAAACATTATTTCCTGTAACAATATTATAACGTATTGGAATATTATTTTCACAATCAAAACTTATAAAAACAGGTAATAATTTGTTGTAAAAAGTCGAAGAACTCTTTCGCTGCAGTTTGGACTACCAGCTGGGATTTGTTAGCTTACCATTTACTGTTGCTTAAAACATTACTATTGCCTTTTATACCTACAACAAACATTATTTCCTGTAACAATACTATAACGTATTGGAATATTATTTCCACAATCAAAACTTATAAAAACAGGTAATAATTTGTTGTAAAAGGTCAAAGAACTCTTTCGCTGCCGTTTAGACTACCAACTGAGATTTGTTAGCTTACAAGTTAGTGTTGCTTAAAACATTGCTATTACCTTTTATACCTACAACAAACATAGTCATATTGGAATATTATTTCCAAACTATGAAAGGCCGGCTTGTCCAATATTCACTGTTAAGATGAAAGAGATTCCTAATGCGTTTTGAGTAATTGCTTGCCAAATCGTCGTTATTAAGAATATTTTCACACTCTCTAAAATCAATATAGATTTTTAATTGTGCACAAATAACTACGCAGCAAATTATGAAATGTGGCAAAAATTTAGAAACATTTGCAGCACCATATAGTTGTAACACGTGCTGATGTTTTATAAAACAGCAATATATAACAAATTCGATTAAAGTTTGCCAAACAGTGCTCTCACATATGACGTAAAATACAAGAAAGTTGACACACAGGAACTATTTCACTGACATTTTTACCGATTGTAAATTCGAGTCTGTGTATACATGAATGAAAATCTTAAGCTTGTAAAGGAATTGTTCTGAAGCATATTTTAATTCCTTTGTTTTGTTCAGTTCTGTGAAACTAGATATATTTATCGTTTTGAAGTTCGAAAGCATCTTTACCTGTCCGTGAAATATCTGACGATTATGGACTTATATTCTGTTTTCTTGATATTCTATATTATTGGCTTAACACTGTAAAGAATGATCTACCCATTAATTTTTGATCGGTGACAACAAATAGCTTGTCATATGTTCTAAAACAACAGTAGATCTTTGACGCAGTTATTGCCTCGTATACGTTGCGATTCAAATTGTAAGAGGATTTCAGCTTTCTGAAGTTACATGCATTATAAAAATGAGATTTCGCAGCTTCAAAGTTGGATTCCATAACAGTGAAGTTCGTAACACTTTGTATTTATGTGTAAATGCTTCAACATTCTTGTAATGTTATGATAAACGTGGGCTAAATATTTTTCGAGGTATTTAGCACATAATTGGCTCAAACATAATTGGCTAAACATAAGCTGATACGTTGCTGAGATATTTGAACAATGTCTACACCTTCAAAATTATTAAAATATAATATTTTGAAATTGTCATGAAAATTTGATTTCATTTTGAACTCAAATTGAGGGCTAAAACTTTTGAGTTGAATGTTTGAATGTTTGAACTATGAAATGAAATTATGAAACTATGAAACTAAACCAATGAAACTAAAAAATGATTGAACGTACTTTAACGTAGTAAAGTTATAACATTTCAGTAGCAATTAATCAAAAGTGATATCGAACCTTAGGTTTTAACTAAACGATGGTGGTTTTTTGACTTACCATTGCTCCAACAGCTATCAAATCAGGAACAAGCCAGTACCATATATAAACGATGTCAAAATGTTGTCGTATTTGTTTTTCTCGAATATGTGTACAGTTTACGTACATCGCATGCTTTTCTGGTCCATGATAGTCATGTTTGTGCGTAACAAAGCTAAGATTAGCGACAGCTTCATGGCAATAAGTGGCAAAAAATATATCAAATAATCCAAGTTGAACGATTGTTAAAACAAAGGCACTCCAAACCATAATTAGTTCAACTAATTTACGCAGCATTTGTTTTTGATATAATTGAAGCTGGTTATCATTTTCAGGTAGCACGGACTTCGCAGATGTTCCTATCTTCGTCTCGTCCGTATCCGGTTTGTCAGATAATAAAGTAAGTTTATTCATCGGTATGTTTTCCATTATTTGTGAACACAATACGCCGATACGCTTATACTAATATCTAAATTTACTGTTTTTTTTCCTACTTTAGAATGTATATATTACTTTGGTACATTATAATGTTAATATTTTGACACGATGATACCACAGTTGTTCTTGAAATGTCAAGATGCCGTTTACACTATTACGGATTGAGAGTATGCATTCGGTATGCTTTCGTTAATTCATCTGAACACAAGACCGTGATTTATTGTGATTTTACATCTAAAAATGTTATCTCACTATTGAGACTAGCTATCTAGATTTAATTTGCAGCCTCTATTATTAAATGGCAATGATATAAAATGCTTGTGGCCCAAAATAGCTCTAATGAATAAAACAATTCTAAATCGTTCTGAAATTGAAGAAATTTTATGACCATAAGAGTAAAAATATTATCGAGAAATGTTATATATCATTAAACGCAGTTTTGCGGCGTATCGCAGTATTAAAAGCAATACTTTTCATCCGCTTTCGATTTTGCAATCCATAGGTGCCCAGAGGTTGGTAGACTGGTCATGTCCAAAGGTTTGGACTCCACTGAATGATATTTACCTTCCCTTCTGTTTTCCGTGCTGCTTGGAAAATTTTAGCAATTATGAGCAAAACTAGAAAAAATCTTATTGTAAAAAGTCGGGGTAAAAGAAGAAAATTTACGATAAAACATTAGGAAACATGTGGAATTTTTTTCATAGCCATACCTGGCCTACCATCTACCCCTGTGCCGACGGACCTTGCATTGCTATGTTATATACCATGCGGAAATAGCATAGTAATTATTACAGTTTTATGTTTTTGGCAAATCGGACCGTGTAAAGGACAATATGTGCAATAAAAAGTAGAGTTTATATTGCAATTTATTACAGCAGTGTTTTTGCTAAATAGATACGCGAACAAGACATGGAAAAATTTATGGATAAATTTTTTATAATATACATATATCATCCGTTCCGACAGGGGCGGTGTAGCCGGGTCCCTTGTGGGAGGCCTTCGGTTTCCCAGGGGTACGTGCGGTCGGCGGGCTTACGAGGGAGGGTTGGTGTGCAGCGTCTTTGGCGCCGCGAAGACTACGTATGGATTCGGCGCCTAAGGTGTATTAATGGATTCGGTGCCTAAGGTGTATTCGGCGCCGGGGTAGCCGGGCCATCGGTGAAGGACGTGGGGTAGCCGGGCCCCTTTAAAATATGTTAAATGTCATAACACAAATCTACCATATATATATTCATATAACAAAATGTCTGATACTCGAACTAATTTGGCTGATCGAATAATTGCAGTAAGACTGTATTCAGTTAACCAATATAGCCGTGAAGTTATGATACAATGGCCCCGCGTTCGTCATCACAGCCATCGCTTCAATTAATAAAAGGTTTGATGTAACAGGTTCCGTCGCTGACTTGCCCATAAATAAGGAGACAACCGACTGCATCTGGTTATATTTGCTATCATTTTGACAATAGTCCGACATAGTCAGTCCACCGTTGTGCTGTTGAAACCGGCATTAGCAAATCGGTTCTTTTCCGATTTGTTAAAGTCTAAATCTAAAAACGTTTAGACCTATGTTTATTCATGCTCTGAATGAGGACGGTTATGTTCACAAGTTTAAATTTTGTTAAAAATGGCCACTGCCTCTCGACAAAGACCATGACTAAGCTGACGAAGTCTTTTGGTCCGACGAAAGCAATTTTAAACTGAGCGGACACGTTAACTGCGTAATAGTATTTATTGGCATACACAAAATCCTTATAACACTGTCGAACACCATGTGAATGTCGCTGGTCTGACAGTATTGATTGGCATGTTGTCTGGTGGATTTTTCGTGGCCGGTCTTTTTAGATGTTACTGAGAATACAGCCAACTACCTAATGACGCTGCGAAATGAATTTTATCGTAATTTTCAACTGTCACCAAATATTGCTAGTTGCAGGATGGTGTGCCTCCTTATTTTGCACAGGATATGTGCATGTGTTGGACAAGACCTTCCGTGACCGCTGGCTGGGGAGCTGAGGCACTGTCGAATGGCCTGCTCGTTCTCTTGATCTAAACCCTGATGTGCCTGAAAGAGCTCTCTTCTGGAGCCTGACAAAAGTCTGCCGAAATGTTCGTTTTAGACTGGAGGAATGCATTGATCATTGAGGCGCCTTGGATCGCACTTAGTGCAAAGTGTTATTCATTAAAAGCCAAGTTATATATGAAAGTACGTGCATACCGAAACGCTATTAGATACGTTCAATATTTGTCGTGTTGGGGCGTTACTTATGTGACACCCACTACATAGTATATAAAGTGATATGAAAGCTATGCGATATAGCTGTAATACCGCTCGAGTCATGTGCATCATTTACGCTAAGATGCGTGAGCTTGGTCCTAATTATGTCACGCGTTCAAAGGGGCTAGCTACCTACTATGTCACGCAGATAGTCCAGCTCGACTACTAAAATTTTGAATAGCCTAGCTAGGCTATGAGTTTGTCATCGACTGCGAGCCGAACTGCACTTTTGTCACTAGGGGTTCAGCTCAGCCCCTATAACTTTTAAGCCTGAGACTGTTCAGTCCGCGAACATTACTTTTTAATATACGTATCTAAATAATACCCGAACCGCGGCATACTGCTTCAAACGGTAATTATATATATAAACATCTATATAAAAATTATATATAAAAACAAATATATAACTTAGAATTAGTGTGAAAATGCTATTAAAATAAAACGCAATTACAGTAAGCCCAACAATAATTAAGTAAAACAAAGTAAGTAAAATTTTTTCATTGACGGTTCAGCCGGACGCTTCGTTTGTCATGCAGAGCCCAGCTAAGCTTTCTGTTTGTCACATTAAGATTAGCTACGCCATCAAAATGTACCACAGTAGTCCAACTAAGCTATAGATCACCCGAACTAGTTGAATTAGACGCGTGGCATAATTTGGCCCTGGCGCATGATCTTACATGATGCATTATTTTTTCTGATCTCTATGCTAGCTGCGCCAATAAACAAAGACCACCAGTGCAGAACAAATAGATAGGCAAGCAAATTATATTGTCTACCAAGTTTCACGTAATACTGTAGATTTAAGAGCAAAAAACTGGAGGTTAGAGCATTTTTGTTACTTTTTAGAAATTGAAATTACAATAAATTCTCTGGATTTTATCTATGCGGCTCTAGATCTAAATACAAAGTCAAGTCGAATTTAGTAATTTCTATAAACAGATCAACATAATGCAATGTCATGATATCCATGTTTTTGGTTCAATAGAATAAGCAGCTAAATAAATATTATAACACTAATTTAACAATAGTGAATATATTTTGTGCGACGCCGCTGCATTTTATCGAACTATAAGCTCAAACACTGACATTTCTGGAAATATTGCTAATAAAAATGAATAAATAACGTTAATTACGTGATTCTTCATACTTGATAAGATGTGTTTGTTGTGCTATACCTCCAGAGCGTTTATTCCATAAAATTTCCGAGTTTTAACGGAAGTACTAAAAAGCTGCTAAATGTGCAAAAAGTAACAGTAGTTACGTTTTGCAATAAGAATAATAATAATAAATTTTGACTCGAGCTGACAAAACATTAAAATAATTCGATTACTGTTCGCAGGATGCGGATTTACAACTGTTGGATTTACCAATAGCGTTAATACAACCATTAATAAAATTATCTACGGCTCTCTCTCCAAAAGATTTGTTTACTTTAAACAAGTAATGCTCAAACCTTTGTATTTGATAGATTATGGGCGTAAACAGTACATGTAGTAGGAAAAAGTAATTCCACAAACATATGCGAACTGCACGTTTTCAGTAATGTATTCGGAAATTTTGATAAAATTTCACACTATTCAGGAACAGAGAATGGATCAACACCACTATTATTTTTCGTCTTGCCGACGATGTCATTATTCGGACGCGATAAGCCGGAGTAGAAAAAAGCTACGCATGAATATTTAACAAATTTATTCCAACATCTGTAACACTCGAGCAGATTAGTTCGATTCATCTATAATTATGGTGTCTGCGCATAATAACTGTATTTACTAATTTAAGAAATATATATTTTTGCTGTATTTCTGTTATACTTGGCGAGCTGTGGTTGAACAATTATATTTTTCATCGGACCACAACAACTCAAATTTACTGTTTTATGTTTGAGAAGTGAATAACTGATTTGTCTCAATAATATTCACATGTTGCAAAACCTTACGTAGAATACTTTTAGTATTAATTCATCACCCTTAAACCCTTTCGCTGACACATTTGTCGCAGGGTAATTGGGTGGCGAGTTAAATGTAGAATTTGCCGTTCGGCGTGTGTTTTTGCTCATTCGCGTAGTGAGGTTCTTTAAGGAACCGAGCAACAGCTCCTCAATAGAATAGTGGCTAGTGTGTAAGACCTGCACACGCGGTAGGAGCAAAAGTTTGTTCAAGATTATACAATCTACGCTTTGGTTTAAGAACGAAAGGGTTTATATCACTTTCAAAATATAAATGAGATGTCAAAGCCGTTGTATTCATCAACTATGAATCCATATGTTGATATTGTGGTATGTAATAGTTTGATATCGGTTTGAACGGCATTGCTAAATATTTTTCACAGCAATAGTATCTGGATTGTGCAGGAATAGCATCAACCGAATGTGAATTTTTACAGGAATTAGGATAATGTTAATAATTCGCAAAATTCAGGACAAACTGGTAGAAATTTGCGTTTATCTCTTGTTACATCACAATTACCTTACGATTCCTCATAAATTTTTCCGGGGTGTAAAATCTGAATGCGTTGAAGTAGATTTGGATATTTTTAGCGGCTGTATACGATGGCTAAGAGGGTTCTTTGAACTAAAACATATAAATTCTGCTGTTGCTACACATATTTTACACACCTATTATTAAACCAATTATTATCTGAAATCAGAAAATTAAGCAGCATTAGTAAAACTCAAAATATCACTTTTAATGTAATATAATGCCATTTTTACCTTAACTTACTTATCAAAATATTCTTGCAGCGAGTAAGATATTATTTAAGGCGGCAGGGAACTTATCAAGCGCTATTTAGCTATTTGTTTAGTGTAATAATAAGTAAATTTAACTTTGCTGTTATATATCATAAATTAGAATTGCTTAGAATACTGTCTTTAGCATACCCGATGAACTTTTTGAACTTTTTTTGTTAAATATTGCTATGCCGAATCCAAATACACGTATTGATATAATACATATATATAATAAACTATATAGATGTACATTCAAAATCTTTTGGGCGATAAAAAGTTTGTCAATGACAGTTTTCCTCTTAAACATAAAATTTCTAAAAACCAATTGCGTAAATTTTCCTATAACAAATTCAAATGGCGGAGTTGTGCATAAGTGCTGTTTAGCTTTATATAAGCTTAATATTAAGCCCCTAATTTTGTTAAATGTTACCAACAAGGTAATATCTACTCCTATTTATGCTACAAAATTTAACGAAGTTACACTAGATTTTGATTTAGCAGAAAGTACTGCAAAATAGCATAAGCAAATCAATTTCCATATAGTGCGTGCGCTGAGAAGGAATGCGACGTTCACTATATGATGTCTGCAACGTTTGAAACCTATGTGCCTCACACAGTGTCAGTCACACTGTCGGTAACAGTGCGTCTTAGACATCCGGATTTTTTTTTATTTTTTTCCTAGGGTAACTAGCTAGGTGTATTCCAACTTTTCGACGGTGTCAAGTGCGCCGTTTATTGTTTGTAGTTTTATTAAAGTTATGCGGCATAAACTCGTCAACATGCAAATGGTCTTGATACAAACATCGATATTTAATAAAATATACACATCACAGTTAACACCACATTAGCTACACACTGGGTTCGCTACACGTAATTCGCGCGAAATTGGTAGCTAAGTGTGTGGACGATACGTGAAAAAAGTAGTAACTACGGCTGTGTCGTACACCCTAGCAAACTGTTCTCGGAGACTGTCTATACGGTATGGGTCGCGACAACAGAAGGGCAATTATAGTGTGAACATAATGCAAATGCAGACGAACACTAATTTATCGTCGAAAGTTTTTAAAACTACTGAAGCGTGTTAGTATCACGCAAGATTTCAGAGCAGTTAAGTTGTGAAAAACCTTGAAAACACAGCGCAGACACATTGAAGTACTTAATGGTCGAAGTGTGTAAAAGTAATAACGGAAATTTTAAGTTGAATGTAAAAACCATTTGAAATCAAATATACCACAAAAAGCACCATTAGTATTCGCGTCTTCATGTGTACGCGATCAACAAATCGCTATACTAAATTGCAAAATAGTGATGGCGAACAGCACCTCGGTTTTGCAGTAATGCAAATTGTGTTTAAGGGAAATTCGTGACTTGAGCGCAGTCAACGGGTTTACAATTGTGAACTGACTTGCCACAAAAAACTACCTAACAAGAGTAAAGGTAGCACTCATATATATACTCCAATAGATTTGAGATTTTATCAATATTAAAAAGATTATATTTCATTAAACAATGAATACTTTGTGCACGCTTTTGGCTTGATTTAATCCAAATTTTAGGAGCATTTTACTGCAGTGTCTCCACATTGTGTTTCAGTTTTGGATCACAAAATGTCAAAAAAATTAACAACTGAAAACAAAGACATGCACCTGTTGAGGAAACATTCCTACAAAAAACCTCGGCAAATTTTCTACACCCCTACCGATTGTTAAGCAGCTAAATGCCTGGCATTTATTTTCAATAATTTAGCAATGATATTTACGTACAAAAATGTTCAGACGTTTATTTTGGAGTTTGCAATATATGTGACAATGATTCGGAACCGAAATGTTTACAGAGAAAACTTTGCTACATTAAGAAAATTTTGCACTATATAGTTTAATGTAGCCATTTGGTGCTGGTCTGCTATAAAGCAGTGCAGTTTAGCGAAGAAAATGATAACATTCACCACGTGGTGAAGTGAGGATTTTACGAATGAGGAAGTTTATTAATAGCATCAAAACTGCATAAGGAAGGACGAGTGCATATGACATTTTACTTTATATAAACCTGTCACTATTTCTGGCACCTTCTGGCTTTGAAATGTGTATAAGAGCTACATTGCCTTTAATGTATTGCCATGATGCTATTGGTGAGCCCCAAAATAATGATTAATGTTGACGATAAAGTTTTGACCTATATACGACATCTTGGTTTTGCGCCCCGCCGATATGATTTTATATTTTCCAAGATGAATGCCTGCATAAACTGCTTCCCATTGGTAGACTAGTCAGGCTCGTCCCATTTGTTCTCCCTGCGCAATTGGCTGGTCATACGGTCATCATACCTATATATGTATTAGTCAGTGGTAATCTCAAAGATGTTAGTTTCTCTGGTTTTTAAATAAAACAGAACCGTGTCTACATTTTAGACAGTTGTGCTTTAGTCGACACAAACTGTGACCAGAGTTCTGGTTAGGAATAAGTAGAAGACACGTATTTTTCCTCCCAAACCGGGCAGCGATTCATCTAAAATCATAGACAACATCAGTTACAGTGACAGCCTTTCGTTTAGCATGTTCACAATGGGTTATAGCATCGCAATCAACATTCTCGAGGAACAGCTTGAGGACACCACGAATTTCCTCTCAGATAAGACCTCAAATGGACTCAGGCATTATAAAATAGTGAAAATACAAAATATTTCATAATAAAGGGGCACAAATGTTGATGCACTTTTCGGCCCATGTCAACTTTAGGGGCTTCCCGATTCCCGCGGGAAAATTTATTTTATGTATATGTGTGCCTTGTATAAATAGACACACAAAAATTGTTTATTTTTTACAAATCGGGAATTTTTGGGAAGGAAATTTTTTCCCGAAAATTTCCGGGAATTTTTGGGAAGGAAATTTTTTCCCAGAAATTCCCGGGAATTTTTGAAAAAAAATTTCCTTCCCAAAAATTCCCGAGAATTTTTGAAAAAAAATTTCCTTCCCAAAAATTCCCGAATTTTTTTCCTGAAATTTTTTTAATTTACAGAGCTTTTTGGAAGACTTTTTGTTCTTCAATGAATATATACTAAATATATATAAAATAAAAACACATAGAAGCGCTTGGGTCAGCGAAATAACACACAACGCACTCGTACACACACAAAGCGGAATAGCTAGAGAAAACACATTAAAACTTTACGCGGGTGCCAAGCAGTTGAAATTTTCTTAGATGGTTTATTGAATACTATATGTCCAAATCTTATTAATACCATATGAAATCGATTCAACGATTGCCACGTAATAGGCTGTAGCAAATAATATTTTCACAGGCGTTGTCACAAAGTAGTGCAGAATGTGATACTGTACGTGATAAGAGGGCACAGCTGAAACTCGTCTTTCACACAAATGTGGACATAACTTATGTGTTTTATGTTTCAAGGGGGCATAGATAGCACACCTCTTGACTAAGCCCCTGAATGACTTCCATATTTTTAACCGAAAAGTTTATATTTGCCTTTAAGAAAATGTGCAATTAATATCAACGCAGGTGTGCACTCTAAGTCGCCATCGTTTTTTGGACCCTCCTATCTGCATAAAATGTGTGTAAATGCTTATTTATATCAAAAACGCGTTTACTTTAGCGGACTGTGTAACAAGTTAGACACATACCTCACTCAGTTAAATATTATTCTTAGCTGGCATCCTTAAGGCTTTCACAATGTTTTTTGAAATGTGTTGCTACAAGAGCTTGGCCAGAAAATTGTGCTTGGAAAGGCACCGAATGTAATTGGGGAGAGCACAGTTTAAACAAACTTTTCATACATAAACATGAATTTTACATTGTATTATATTTCAAGTGCTGCAACGGGGGAAGGCTCCCCATGCTTTCTTTGGCAATGCTCCTGTTTTGCAAAATTATTATTAGATGCTAGGTTCAGAGAGCACGGCAGGATATAGGATTAGCAATGTGTAGATTAAGCATTATACGAATTATGTTCTTATGTTACCAGTTATTTATTATGAAGAATACAGTGTATGTTTTATTAATACGGCGTGTATTTTTGTTCATCAAGTCTAAAAATACTTTGGTAATCTTGGTATTACCTGCGGTAAACCCAACAGTTAATATATATATTGTAATTGTAGGATTTGAAAAGTGGACAGCAATGCAAAAAGATATTGTATTTGAGTGATGCAACTAAAGCGGGTTTACAGAAGTGGCTACAAATATACAACCATTGTGTCGTGGCGTCAGATGAAGTTATGGCGTCGTTGGACAAAATGCTTACAAGTAAAAGCGAAAACAACGAAGGCATGCGGGGCATTCTAAACAATTTATGGGAAGGATTAGAATTCAGGTAATCTGTCGGTTTATAACAGTTCCATTTTAGCAGTCATGTATTTAATTGCCACATTTTCAGAGATTTTGATTCCGAATTGTTGTACTAAATTCTCAGTCGAGCGGTATACATGCATTATCTTTAACCCCGTCCTTGTATACAGTTTTTGTTTGCTTCGCGTTAGAATAAGCCGCGATTTTTGGTTTCGAGGTGAATTAAGGCCGGATCTGCTTGCGCAAGAAATCAGGATCTAGTAGGTTCAGCTGTGTACTACTCTATAAACCAGATCTCTAGATTTTGGATTCAGTTACGATTTTGTAAATAAATTTTTGTATGTATTCGTTTATTGCGTTAAGTAATCTTCGCCCACAGTTCTGCTGATTATATGTCAATAGTGATCCAGCTTTCATGAAACAACATGACGTGTATTTAATCCAATTGCATTCAATTGTATTTAATTAGTGATACAGATTATGTGGGGGGATCATGTTGATTGTATAGTATATATTTAGAAGTATTTATCAAGTCAATGATCATACTTTACTTTCCAATATTTTCGTTTTAGTAATACATTACGGATAGTACGGGTAGTGAGTTTATATTGAATCGCTCGTATGATGTGGAGTCAACCAGCACCTGGTGCTATAGTTTCTGTGACAACACTCATATAGTAATATACAATATGCTAACGGTAAACCAAGTTCATATATTGACCCTCCCATGAAGCGAGCAGATAATTCATGTGCACTGAGTAAGCGATATATGTGATCTTTCAGATAATCACATGCCACGGCATTGCATTTGGTACCGTGTGTTAAAACACAGCTTTTATGCAGCCTTATGTTGTGGGTTCCCTATTTATCTCAGTTAACCTGTAGTTTTTGTTGGCATCCAAGCGGCATTGTTGAGAAATTTAGGGCTATAGGTATAATTTGAGCGTAGGCTGAGTATTCCTGTGTAATTCAAACAAGTGTTTATATAATACCTCCAAGGAGAGATAGAATACGTTGAATAACCGAGCAATCTATTGTGTAATTATAATTAACATTTTAAAATAAGTTTTATTTTGTTAATACTATGTCTCTGAATTTATTAAATAATGTAAATTGAAAATTTTCTCACGAGGAATAGGAAACAAATAAAGATAACATAGGCTAATTAACACTCTAAATTTATAGACTTTACTGGCGTTCGTATATATGTGTAATGCGAACACGTCGCGTAAACAATGGCGAGATATTAGCTGACGTATGACATCTGATTTGCATAGATTTTACATCTGATTTGCATCAGATCTGGACGAGTCTCCGATGATATATAAACTGGCGATCTTTCATTTGTGAGTTCAGTTTGTAATTCTATTCGTCAGCCACAGTTCACTTCATCATAGGGCGTTACGCTATCGAGCCGCTATCTATGCTGGATCGCCGAACGAAGAAACCACAGAAGACTGATCTTATTTGTAAGTACATAATTGTTAACTGTTGAATCAAAGTGATAAACTGGGCGAGCTTTCTGAAGATTAACCGATGGCCGGCTGACTGAAGCTCAATCGAAATTTGATTATTTGATTACACTTTCGCTGATAAAACAGCATATATTGATACATACAATTGGTGAACCCGACTAGTAATAACGCAATCTTCTGATGTCGACGCCAACGCGTGCACGCCAGCGCGCCGGCACGCCGACGCGGGCACGCCGGCTTTCCCTCTTTCGGGTCCTGCCGGTTCTTTTTCGGCTGGCACC
>JASANE010025166.1:0-23465 GCA_030248225.1 Trileptium ribeirensis | reverse complement strand
TTGTCCCTGTGAGTTGGTTGAATATAAAAACGGAGGATTACAACAGTTAAGTGCCCATGAAAAACAACCTAGTTTATGATAACAAAGCCGATAAACCTGACATAGTATTACTGTTTCCAAAAAATTTGCGAAGTAAAGCAAAGTTAATGTTAAGTAACATTAAAGATTTAAATTTAAATGACAATAACCAGTTGTTTATCCAGACCAAACTGTCGGTTCAAATATTTTTGATTTGGTAAAGTATTATATTTCCGATGTTAATTTTTCACCCCTCGTCCACTGGATTCCGAAAAATTTCAATTGCTACTTATAATATTAAGTCATACTGCTTTCGGTAGGGGGAAAAGAAATGTTCCCATACCAACTTATAGACGGGGATTAAAAACCGTGATATCACTATGAGAACTCGGCACTGGAAAAATCTGTATTAGTTATTGTTTACTTTGTTAAAAAATTAATTATTTATATGATCAAAAAAGCTATCTGTGAAAACGATAACAACTTGAATCTACATCAGTTAGCTTTTCATTTATCGAATCGGTTGTATTATGGAACATACAAAATATTGCACTAGCACCGACGGTACTCGTCTTGTAATATTTCGATCAAGATAGAATGTCTTCAGCAACTTCAATATTGGTCAAATAACGATAAACAGTATACGATACAATTGCGCTGAACAGTGGCATCAAAGCGAAAAGGCGCGGTTCTTCAACGACAACGAATCGTATGACTTGATTATGCAAACGTATAAACCGTCGCAACAGAAAGAAGAGTCAGAAGGCAAATTTAAAAATTTCGAGAAATGGCTGGCGAACAATATCGCATTCATCACAATGAAGACTGGACTGCGAGCAAAGTTTCAGCAATTGCCTCATGTGCGCGCAGCACTCATTGGAACAGAGGACGCTATTATAGCAGAAGCATCCGAATGGGATCAATATTGGGGGATCGGAAAAAGCATACACGAAAGGGCAAGCACAAACATGGCAGAGTGGAAAGGATACAACAATTTAGGACGGCTTTGGATGGAAATTCGCAACGAGGAGAAGTAACAAATATTACTGTAATATGGAACATTGGTCGCAACATCGATTTAAAACATTTATCCGGCAAGATTGAAAACTTTGAATACAATATGATCAAATTCAATGGTGGTATTTGGAAATTTAAACCTAGGGGAACATTGTTGTTATTTTCTAATGGTAAAACCGTTTTAGTAGGGCTGAGGTCAAAACCTGAAATTAAACATATTTTAAATGAGGTTTGCAACATTTTGGCAAGTTTAGAATATAAAAACATTAATGCAGAATCCTATATCATAAAAAAAGGTTGTAGGTCTCTTGCGAACTAATCTTAGATTTGACTTGCCCTCCTTATACGATGAGCTAAGGTCTAAATATTTCGTAATGCATGAAACCTAACTACACAATGCTATGAAATTGAGAATCGTCAATTGTTCAGCTCTAATTTATGGCAATGGAAACGTAGTAATAACTGGCTGTAAATGTATATCTCATTTCCATGAATGTGTATGGCATATATATGATACTCTTAAAAGGTACAATTGTAAAAATTATAAAAGAAACGAATAAATATGGAAATGGTTATCGTTTGTGACTTGAATGAACCTGTAATAGAACTTCCTACAGCGTTTTGTGCTACAAACGTTGAAGTTTTAGACGTGAACGTTCCCATCAGATTTATCAATATGGAAGAAAATAAGATAGAATATATGGATGATACCTCATGGGATGAATTTATACTTCAAAAGGGTTACTACACCGTAGATAATCTCATTTCTGTGTTAAATACCTTAACTTCAAATATTATGTTTGCAGTTAATACCGCTAATTATCATGTAACCATTTACTGTGTCGGTAAAGCAGAAATAAAGCTATCTAAAGAGATACAAACATTGTTCGGTTTCCCAACACAAGATTTAAAAAATGGTAGGCATGACGGGAGTAATTATATTAACTTAGAATCTGGTAAACCAAAGTTTATATTGAGTTCCTTCATTCACGACCGGTTAATAAATGGCAAGAGTAAACCACTGCTACATACCATTTAGGATACCGGAGTTCTACATACTGTTAAATATAAGCTCAACGACTGCATGTTTAAAATTTTTAGATTTGAAGTTGTTGATTGCGAATTCAACAGAGTGCGATTTTTCCCTGATGCAAAAATGATAATTCGATTGTGGTTTTCATAAAGTTCTTAAAAGCTATAAATTTTATATAAATATTAAAACAATCAAAATGGTATTACCTCTTTGTTTTAATTCACCAAACCTTTTGAGTGCAGTTGCATTAAAAACTATAACGAAAAAGAAATTTATCAAGCCGAAAAAAAGAAAAAGTCTTAAAAAGAAGAACAAAACTGTGAAAAGCAAAAAACGGAATGGCAAACGTGTGCGGCGTTGAAAAGCTAAACTGGTGGGGTGATGATTATCCCATGCAACAGGAAATAGTGTCTACGCAGTTGGTTGAAGTGGCCTGTGAAACCACTTTACCCAGCAGTGACAGTGATGATTCTATACGATTTAAAATAAGTGAAAGTGCGTTTGATTTAATTGATATGTCACAAATATTTGCCTATATTGATTTTCAAATTGTGAAATCAGATGGTACTTTGATAAAAACGGAACTAAAACTTGCGCCATGTAATTTATTCGGGTATGCATTATTCTCTTCTGTTGAAATTAAGATAAATGGTGAACCCATAACTTATAATCAAAAACATTACCCATGGATGATGTATGTATTATACATGCTGCAAATGAGTGTTGAGAGACGCAAGCAATATTTGTCAGGGGCACTTTATGAACCAGATCAAGCTTTCCAGTTTGATGACATGGTAGATAATAAAGGATTTATCAACAGATCAGCTTATGTAACTATGTCACAAAAGTGCGAGCTTTACTTTCCAGTTTGTATAGATGCACAATTGACACCAAAGTACTTACCTGCAAAAAGCAAGCTGGAATTTAAATTTACACGAAGTGCAGCACCGCTTATTCTTATATACGATTCAAAAGATAATTTTGCTGTTAGAATTAATAATTTTAAATTATATGTACCCAAAGTGAAGCTTACAAAACAGGCGCTAGATTATCAAGATCGTATTTTGAACAGTAGTGGAATTAGATTTCCCGCTTTGAGATATAAATTGCAAACTCTGTCGGTAAATAAGGGACTTCAAAATGTAGACTGGACAATTTTCGATGGAAGTCTACCTCGCAGAATATATATTTGGGGAATAACTCAAGAAGCATATGCAGGATCACCAAAATTAAACCCATTTAAATTCAGTATGCCAAACATGGATAACTTTACAGTGTTTATGAATGATGATAGGTACCCTTGCAATGTATCTCTTGCATCTAAATCTGGCAATTATATGAGATTATTTTATAATACTCTATATGGACTGAATGGTAGAACAGATAACATAGGACTAATTAGAGAAAGTTTTATGGTTGGTGCAGGACACCAAATGATTTGTATGGATTTAAGCAGAGATCACAGCAGTGATTGTAACTATCTTTCTAACCCACCTGATGGACAAATTAGATTTTCAATCGATTTTACAAGTGTTCTTTCTGAAGCAATTGTTATTTTTGCAATGGGTGAGTATACAGCACAATTCAACATTAATGGTAATAGAGAGGTTTATTGGAACAAACTGTAATCATGTATTGTTTCATATATATGTATTATCTATGTATATTTGTATGTGTCTATGTATATTGTTTGTGTACATTTGTTTGCAATAAAAATAAAATAAAAAAACAAAAAAATATAATGGCAGCCACTGTATTTATACAGAAAGCCATCTGGTGATTCCTTTGGCATGGATGAAATATTTTTGCAGTAGTAATCGCAACCCCGGCTCACCTTCCCTTCCTTCCACCCATCCTACCTCGAAACCCCTCCGGGAGGAGGGGGTAAAACTGGGGTAAGTATTTGGGCTGGGAGGATGAGGGGGGGGTAAAACCGGGGTTTTTCATCTACTCTTAGCGATTGCTGAACTTGAATGGGCGATGAATGAAAGTTCATATTATCGATGAAACAACATCTCATATATTCGAATTTTACTAGCCGTTTCACTGCATGCGACCCTGACAAAACGTAACCACACTGTACCCTAGTGCCTACACGTCTATGCTTATGGCACACCGCCACTCGAACAAGCACCGCGGGCCACCGAAATGTCAAAAATACTATTCTTACTATTAAAGTTTCCCTAGTGCTATGCTAGAGTGGACATCAACATAATGCATTGTAAATTTGCGTTAGTTAGAGTTAAGTTCACCTGAGTTCAAGCTAACTCGTTCTGAGTTTGACAAGTAACTTATTGCCCTGAGTTAATTCTAACTCTGACGTGAGTTTGATATTAGCGAGTTATTAACGTTATTAACAACATCTAACTCACGAACTCTGAGCTGGATCTAACTGTCTCTCGTTGAGTTAGTTTTCACACTCGTAGTTCCTGAGTATAATTTTTAATTCACTCTGAGTTAAGCTAACTCAGACTGAGCTAAAACTGTAACTCAGGTCGAAGTTACATTATAGCGCAGCATTATGAGTTTATCGAACTTTTTCAGAAATTGTTCGATCCGGTTTCAAGCGTTCGAGATGCAATGTAATATGAGTTAAAACTTCGCAAATTTGCACAATGTTACATAAAAATTAGCGTTTAGAAGTACAATATCTTGATGCGGAAATCTAATTTTATGGTTAATTTTTGAAATTATTTTGACTATTTTGGAGCAGTTATCTGGTTCTTCGTTCAGTGTTGTTGCGCAGCCGCATGCCTAACTTTAGCGGCAACAAAGTTCTGTAGCGAATGTTGTATTGCATAAAATCGCCAGACTGAAATACTCGCTAGCGCAGACAATCGCTATTGTTCCTGTATTGATGTCAGAAAAACCATTTGATTATCCCGAGTATGACAAATAATCTATTTCATAGGTTCATTCCTAACAGACAGAAATAATCGCTAGCGCAGACAGTCGCTCTTGTTCCTATATTGATGTCAGAAAAGCCGATTAAAGTATCACGAGTTTGCCAAGCTGTCGTTTTGACCGTGCAACCCAAACTGGAATGGTTCCAAACAGGTGGAGTGCAATCGAAAAATTAGGATAGCTCTGAGTTGAAACTTGTATTATGTACTTCAGAGTGACTGGCTCAGATTTTTATTTACCACATATTTACATGTAGGGAAGGGTTTGGAGATACTGTGCATTGCACTGGTCACCTAACTTTTTATTCTCAATAAATTTATGACAAGACGATAAGTCAAAACTGATAAAATTATAGTGCTCGTCGTGTAACTGTTGCTCTTGGGCACCGGCTGAAAGAGCGACCATAGCTACCTGGCGGCTAATGCTTACGGAATAGGTTTAATTCAGATATAATTGGTTTACGCTACCTTGTTCGCATTTTTGTTGCATAAATGCGGTAAAACCCGAGACCTTTTCAATTGCTAAGCGTACTCAGGCGGTCGCGCTTGAAAGTATACCGACATATGTATACACTATGTAGACGTATTTAATATCTACTTATTTTATTTTATATCACTGTCGACGATACTTATTTTATGCATATAATGTAGGCAAATACAAGCGCCCCAATTACGACCATATCAAAAACATGTCGTCAATACACTACAGATTATTTCCAAAAGTGTAAACTTATGATTGCTTGAAAATCAAAAATCTATTTTTATACCGGATTGACCTGTGTCTAATGGTGGTAAAGTTAATGTAATCAGTTCACGGGTTAATGACTAGGCTTTACTAAGTCCACGAATTAAAAACTTAAACCTAAGTCTAAGAATTAGGCTGACCCTTAGTAGTGTTGGGCACCTAGCTGAATTTTTCGTTAGGCCGGCCGGTTGTGAAATTTTTCAGTCGGCCGCGAGCCAGCCAGGTGGCCGACAAGCCGGTAAAACAGCAGGCCGGTAAACCAGCCCGCCAGAAAAACGGCCGGCTGGAATTGCGACCGGCCTACCCAGGCGAAACCCGCCGGCCGCCGACTTGACAGCCGGCCGCCGCCTTTTCCGGCCATTGCCCAACACTAGCTAACCAGAAAAGGTTATTGTTTACATATATGAAATATATTGTTTGCATGTAATACTTGTAGCGTGGCTCGACGTACATTCAGAGATTTGTACGCACGGTTTTGACGATTTCAGACGGGTGCGATAGTACGAGTTTGACCGAGTAAACTGTGCAAGTGCACATGCAAACAACTGAATGCACGGCTAGTCGATCTACAACTAACTTGAGAGATAGTTGTAGTGCAGTTTCATATTATATGCACTATGTTACAAATATTGTTGACGAATAAATCACAGGTAAAGAACACTATAAAATTTATAATTCCCACCGGCTATGCAAGCCAACAAGAATTATTACAACAAAATGTATTGTTACGACCAGTGCTAACACAATTTCGGTATCAAATCCAGTGTTAGAAAAAATGTCAGCAAGTCCAGTGGGATCTTATTGATAAATTAAATAAGTCAGACAATTTGAGTATAACAGTTTCCAGGATAGTTTAGCTCTTTTATCATAGAGTTAAATGAAAGTCAGACAATCTGAGTATAACAGTTCCTAGGATAATTTAGCTCTCATCATAGAGTTAAATAAAAGGCAGACAATTTGAGTATAACAGTTCCCAGGATAGTTTAGCTCTCTTATCATAGAGTTAAACAAAAGTCAGACAATTTGAGTATAACAGTTCCCAGGATAGTTTAGCTCTCTTATCATAGAGTTAAATAAAAGTCAGACAATTTGAGTATAACAGTGCCCAGGATAGTTTAGCTCTCTTATCATAGAGTTAAATAAGTCAGACAATTTGAGTATAACAGTTCCCAGGATAGTTTAGCTCTCTTATCATAGAGTTAAATAAAAGTCAGACAATTTGAGTATAACAGTTCCCGGGATAGTTTAGCTCTCTTATCATATAGTTAACTCCCATTGCCAAAATCAATTTTATTTTATTACTAATTTTTTTCTGTGATAGAAACTGTGATTTCGACATTTAGAAGGTAAATTTCTTAAAATTATTGTGAACGAACAGTAACTTTCTAAGCGTCACATGCGGAGATTGACGTTTAGGACAAAATCGTGCTCTTGCTAGACTAGAACAAATGCGCAGACCCTGACAAAAATCGATTGGCGTTCAAACGAATAACAAGTGCGAATGACCCTAACTTTGTTCAGGACTGTAGATCTATGCGTACTATGGATTACTGCAGAAAAACGGGAAAAATTGGATTCCCATAAGGAGGAAACCTTATACCTAATGGCTTTTACAGCAAACCGAAGACTGCTAAAATTCGCATCTTTAGTTTTGACTAAAGTGGTTAGGATAGAAGTTATGAGGTTGGCTTCAAACATGTTCAGACAAGTGTGAGACGTTGGCTGCATGCCACTTTCATTCGGAAACAGTTGACCACAGAGTTTCGTCAGTTAATTAAATTAGCAAAATACAAAAATTTGATCTTTACTATATCAAAGTTACATCTTAAAAATCTACTGCTAACAGTAATTAATATTTTTAAATTTATATAAATAGCTATGTAATTCTATATGTTTTCAGCTCAAATTTCGCAACAATATTTTCCACCTGGTTTCGGATAACAGCCTTCTGGAACGCTGACAACGCGCTGGATTTCTTGTCTCAGTTCTTGCTTGCCACGTGCAATTTCTTCGTCGGTCTTGGCCTAAAATCAAATAGTGTATCTTTATTAGAGCAATATTGACTTTCCTGCGCTCCATTTAATTTTTAGCTCTAGTTGGAATGAGCGCCTGTCTGATTATTTGGGCCCAAGCAACAATGAGAGCCTTACGTAATAACATTAGAGAAATGATTACCTTAGAGTGATGGGGATGGTGTGTCGGTGAGCGGGAGGTGCCACTCCGACTTCGGCTTAAAATGCTATATGCTAACAGCTCATGGATGAAAAAATTATATGTGACTTGACACAGCGCTCAGAATTTAATAAATATCTCCCTAATTTCGGCGATCTTTATAGCGACTTTTACTTTTATATATCATAAAGTACATTATGCATCATTTTGTACCTAAAACTTAACTGAATTAATGATGTCATTAATAACTTTAACACACGTTGAAGATCCTGAACATATAGCGTTTCCCGCACACTGAACTCAAAAACTGAAAAAACCTTATGAACACAACAAACAAAACCAGAGCAGCTTCAGGATAAATTGCTTCGTTGCAAAACTGATGTCAATATATCCAGACCATACAACTAGGTATTTCGCTTGGACCATTGTGTTTACACTTTAACCGTTTCCCGCATAGTGTTACACATACGATGCAATGCGTACAACCATACAACTAGGTATTTCGCTTGGACCATTGTGTTTACACTTTAACCGTTTCCCGCATAGTGTTACACATACGATGCAATGCGTACAACCATACAACTAGGTATTTCGCTTGGACCATTGTGTTTACACTTTAACCGTTTCCCGCATAGTGTTACACATACGATGCAATGCGTACAACCATACAACTAGGTATTTCGCTTGGACCATTGTGTTTACACTTTAACCGTTTCCCGCATAGTGTTACACATACGATGCAATGCGTACAACCATACAACTAGGTATTTCGCTTGGACCATTGTGTTTACACTTTAGCCGTTTCCCGCATAGTGTTACACATACGATGCAATGCGTACAATGCAATGCGATACACTTGTCGTGCTGCGTGCTTTGCGAATTTCCCTAACGAACCAATAAATAGTTTATAGACAGCATAGTGGTTGGCGTTCGACGCTCGCAACCAAACGTTCCTAGTTCGAACCGCCACTGCGGCAAAAGTTTCCTCGACATTGCACGAAATACAGATTAACTCATGCGACAAAGAGTTAATTTCTGTTTTGTATAGCTACCAAGAAAGCAATAATAAAGTTCACAGAAAGAACATTGTAACAAAATTGCTCCGGAAATGCGAACATTCAACGCGGAATAGTGTTAAATTTAGGTCTTTTAACTGGTCAGCCTATTCGCAGAATGTATAAGAGATGTCTAGATGGACCGATGTTTCTACAACTTCTGCTTTATATAAGCAATAAAAATATGGTAACAAAGTACACAAAAAGACGAACAATGCACAGAAGTGTTCCTTCTGGGAAACGGAATATCCAACCCGGATTATTTTAAGTTGCGGCGATGTGTTCAAACCAAAGAGTATAAAATTTCGGGGCAAAATTGAACTAATGAATTTATGTCTATGCTTTATAGCAGAAACTCTGAATGTAAGTAATGGTGTCTTTCTCATGATTCCTTGTTGGCAGGATAAATATGGATGCTGGATGTAAATTATTTGCATCCTACGACTAGGAAATGATAAATAGTCAAATTAAACTACTGATTTTGGCACAAAAAAGGGTTGTTCAACAATGGATTCTCAATCTGTGTTATTACAGACAATTGCACACAATTACACCTGTACAAGTACGCTAACCCCTAACCTCATCAAACAGGTAGAATTTACAGAAATGCGTTGTATCGACTCTGTGTTACAGCTGTTGCCATAATAAAATTGAAAAAAATATTTATTTTCACACAATTTTAAAAGATATATAATTAATTATAATAGATTATAATAATAATTATAATAAATTATAATAGATTAAAAAAGTTGACACCGAAATGGATTAGACATTATTTATACACCTGAGGTCATCTATCTATAAAAAATTGACACCGAAACGATTAGACATTATTTATACACCTCAGGTCATCTACCTATAAAAAATTGACACCGAAATGGATTAGACATTATTTATACACCTCAGGTCATCTACCTATAAAAAATTGACACCGAAATGGATTAGACATTATTTATACGCCTCAAGTCATCTACCTATAAAAAAATGACACCGAAATGGATTAGACATTATTTATACGCCTCAAGTCATCTACCTATAAAAAATGACACCGAAATGGATTAGACATTATTTATACACCTCAGGTCATCTACCTATAAAAAATTGACACCGAAATGGATTAGACATTATTTATACACCTCAGGTCATCTATCTATAAAAAATTGACACCGAAATGGATTAGACATTATTTATACGCCTCAAGTCATCTACCTATAAAAAAATGACACCGAAATGGATTAGACATTATTTATACACCTCAGGTCATCTACCTATAAAAAATTGACGCCGAAATGGATTAGACATTATTTATACACTTCAGGTCATCTACGTATAAAAAATTGACACCGAAATGGATTAGACATTATTTATACACCTCAGGTCATCTATCTATAAAAAATTGACACCGAAATGGATTAGACATTATTTATACGCCTCATTTTTTTTTTGTTTTATTTTTTTTTTTTTTTATTATATACTATTAATATTACATTATTTATACGCCTCAGGTCATCTACGTATAAAAATTGACACCGAAATGGATTAGACATTATTTATACACCTCAGGTCATCTACCTATAAAAAATTGACACCGAAATGGATTAGACATTATTTATACACCTCAGGTCATCTACCTATAAAAACATTGATACCGAAATGGATTATACATTATTTATACACCTCAGGTCATCTACCTATTTGACATCGAAAAGGATTGGACATTATTTATACACCTCAGGTCATTTTACCTATAAAAAATTGACACCGAAATTGATTAGACATTATTTATACATCACGGGTCATCTACCTCAAACGTAGTCTGGTGCTACTATTTTCTCCGATTCAGATAATAATCCCGGATACGGAGTCGGTCGCTGGCATAATTCTCGTTCACATTCATATTCAACAAACTCACTGATCAGTCCACAAACTCTATGCGACGACTGACGAACGGGATCCATAACTATCCACTATCAAGTAAGTATATATTCCCACACAATGGATGATGTACAAAAGTTTGACAAATAACTTAATTTAAAAACTCGCACCATAACAAATGAGGATTTTGTCAACTTTTTCCCAAATAATATTGAGGTTAAACTTGAAACCAGATTAAACTTGATAGAAAATTTATAGGTTGCTCTAGGCTAAGCTTAAGCTTAGTCTTAGTGTTGGAGTTAAACTTATCTTAGCTTAAATATAGGCTTAGTCCTAATTTTAGGCTTAGAAAGACAAAACATTATATGATCATCCGATGTTTGTAGGAAACATTGCAAGATACGCTACGGATAAACGTACTGCGATTCGAAAATATAATATCATAAGCAGAGATCTGATGACTGCTGTGCAGATACGAAAACTATTCTAGGAATGTAATTAAAAATAACAAATGATAAAACTTACAATATTATTAAGGTTGGCTTTCACTGGATTGTGTGCTTGGTTTTTGCAGCAGTACGAGTACATTTCACGTTGGACAGCAGTTTTCGGTCGCCAGCATCCATTTGGAACTGCGGTTGCCTAAAACAATAATTTAGAAAACTACCAGGAAAAGTACATTCTAGATCAAACGGACATTTTTAAATTTTTGTATTAGTTTTACATTTTAATTTTTCTATTATTTTTTACTTTGAAGACATGCGTTTTAATTATATTCCCATTAATTAAAAGTACAGGTATGGATGCACTAACCGTTACCGAGTGATATCTAGCAAAAAAGATATATATTTTTGGATTTACACACTTTTAAATATACACTGTAAAAGCTGAAATTTAAGCATTTTGAACTGATAAAATGCTTAAGCTTCACTTTACAACATATAATCGCAAGATTATGACGGATTACACAATAAGTAATCATAGAAACGTTTAGTTGTTTACCTCAGTATAGATGGCAAGCACGGACAAGGCAATAAGAGCAGCAATATATTTCATTTTTGACTGATAAGTGATTTTAATTTTATATAATCAATAAACTAGGAAATTTTATATCTTACTAGAAATTTAGTCTAAAATTATTTAGAGATTTATATGTAGATTTATACAGCAGCACTCGTGGACATTGATCAAGTATCGTTGATTCCGTATTTACTAAGGTACACTGATAAAAAAATTATATTGGGCTAACTAGGGCCGCCAACTCGGAAATCAAATCATTTTTATAAAATTTTAGAATTTATTTAGGAATTTAAATGCAGGTTAGAGCAACACTCCGGGACATTGCCGCAGAATCTTCGGCGCCGTATTACTAAGGTACACTGATAAAAAATTATATTGGGCTAACTAGGGCCGCCAACTCGGAAATCAACTCATTTTTATAAAATTTTAGAATTTATTTAGAAATTTAAATGCAGCTTAGAGCAACACTCCGGGACATTGCCGCAGAATCTTCGGCGCCGTATTACTAAGGTACATTGATAAAAAAATTTATCGCGTTAACTAGGTCCGTGAAGCCATAAAATCAATTAACTTTTATAAAATGTCATGATATAATTTCTACATGACTGAAACAATGTTTCCAAATTGAGTATGGCATTTTTAAATCAGTGAAAAATGAACCATATAAAATACCATCGCAAACAAGTACAGAATATATATACTATCCCAAGAGCCATAGACGTAGCCATATGTTTGAAATAAGCCGTCGATAGGTAGATTATTTGAATTACAGTGGAACGAGCATTTTCAATTTTGGCTTTGGAGGGGGTTGAGGAAGTCCTGTCTGTGTGTCTGTGTGTGTCTGTGTGTGCCTGTCGCAGCTTTATCTCAATAGCGGTTGGGCGGATTTTGATGCAAGATACAAGATTGCTCATTCGAACCGCAATGGTCGATTTAGGTGTGGTGACGTAGCCCGATTTTTGATTTTTCCCGTGGGAAAAGTTATGGGGCAAAATGATATCATTTTGGCCCAATTTTCAGGCAGCCCCTCCAGTTTTTGCGACTTTTCTCAATAAATTAACAATGTATCCGCAAACCAATAGGCGTATTCCATTTAGCTTTACCAGGGCTTTCCAATGATATATAACAAGTTTTTCAACTACTTCCCAATCTGGAGTCTATAAGCTTATAGTTGGCGCCAAATTTCATATTTGGTGAAAAGTCGTGGGAAATGCACCTAAATGTGTGCTTATTGTTGGTTTTAGTGTCGGATATGGGGTTTTCTGGGCCAACAAGCTGATTGCGAGTGTCAAAAATATTGTGTGGCAAATATTTTTTACACTTCTGCTTCATACTTGGTATAAAAATGAGATTTTTTTCAAGTGTCGATTTGAATTCTGTAACGTTCTTTTCACGGTCAATTTAGGGTTTTATTGAATTATTAAATTCTTAGTTGATTGTTTTTGTACTCGTTGTGTGATGTTTTGTCTACTGCATACGTTGGCTGTCAAAAGAGGCGGGCGTAACTATGACTCATCACTCACGGTTTATCTAATGCTGCACCTGCGTACTGTTTGTAGGCTTTGTTTGTGTGTGCTTTGTACAACTGATTTCTTTGGATTGTTTTCACCACTCGAATTCTGGCTCGCAAGCCAGCTTTACTAGTTATATAATTCGTAGGCGTAGTCCGTTGGCTTAGAAGGGTATATGGGCCAGGTAGGGGCGCGGTGGAGGGGGGTGGTATGGTAGATCTGTGATAAGTAAACATTTTCTCCAGTGTCACCACCTGATAGGTTACTCCAAAGCTATCCTCAAATTCCTATGAAGCTGCTCATAAATGCTCGGCTCGCTGGGACGGGGAAATAGATCTCAAGGAGAGCAGGAATATGCCTTTAGGACCAAATATGGATTAGAATTGTCCGACGCTTCTAGGGTAACTCTCTACCCTGTATTTACACCTATGATACAATACAAATGTTTCTTTACATAAAGTACTCCTGGGCTTCAGATAAATTAACTGATTTGCAGAGACACGGCAAACTATTTTTACATTACCATAGAAAGAATATTTGCCTGCAAAACTCATCACACTACTCGTATATCGCCACATTGAAACAGTTGTGCTTATCGCAAACGAAGTGGACTCTCTTGTACCTAGATAAAGACAGTGCGGAGCATCTCTGAAGGCTTTGCATCGGGCCCCTTTGACTTTCGACTTCCTCACTTTTATCGAGATTCCTTGGGATAAAGCCTGGAGCAGACAATTTTATGAGAACAAGTAGCTCTTCACCGTATGCATAAATATATAAATTCGGCGGACATGTCGCCATCTATGTCGTACTTGAATACACTGATATGAAAATTAGAATGATCTGGCGAAATTAATCGTGAAATTTATACGGATATGTCGAACATTCGATTGTTCTCAAGATATCATCACCATTCTGAAATTCGGTTATTACCCGTTTGATATACTTGGGCTGCGTGTCTATATCATTATTGTACTACAATAAATAATAAAAGTTGATGCTCGCATTGTGCTCACATCACTTGATTTTTTACAGCTTAAAAGTCGGGTTCCGCCACATTCGTACGCTTCTTATCACTAATTCTTGCGGCCTATTTAATTACATATCGCGACCTTCGATACGTATTCCGGTCCGGACGATAATATGAATATATACGGAATATTGCAATCCTTCATTTGTTAACAGTCGATTTTTCAAAACAGTCACGGCTTATTTGCACGAGAATGTTTTTTGAACAAAAATGTTTCTCAACAACGAAATAGTAGGTTTTTCCGAAGAAATGTGATTTGCGTCGCTGGTTTACTGCTCGATAGGCACATAGTATAATGCTGCACATACCGTGTTCTCGAATAACACGTTCGTAATCGACTGTAAGTCGCTGGTACACAGTTTGTTATTACAGTCACAGCCCATTTGCACGAGAATGTTTTTTGAACAAAAATGTTTCTCAACAACGAAATAGTAGGTTTTTTCCGAAGAAATGTGATTTGCGTCGCTGGTTTACTGCACGATAGGCACATAGTATAATGCTGCACATACCGTGTTCTCGAATAACACGTTCGTAATCGACTGTAAGTCGCTGGTACGCAGTTTGTTATTACAGTCACAGCCCATTTGCACCAGAATGTTTTTTGAACAAAAATGTTTCTCAACAACGAAATAGTAGGTTTTTTCCGAAGAAACGTGATTTGCGTCGCTGGTTTACTGCACGATAGGCACATAGTATAATGCTGCACATACCGTGTTCTCGAATAACACGTTCGTAATCGACTGTAAGTCGCGGTACAGGGTTTGTTATTATAGTCACAGCCCATTTGCACGGGAATGTTTTTCGACCAAAAATGTTTATCAACAACGAAATAGTAGGTTTTTCCGAAGAAATGTGATTTGCGTCGCTGGTTTACTGCACAATAGGCACATAGTATAATGCTGCACATACCGTGTTCTCGAATAACACGTTCGTAATCGACTGTAAGTCGCTGGTACACAGTTTGTTATTACAGTCACAGCCCATTTGCACGAGAATGTTTTTTGAACAAAAATGTTTCTCAACAACGAAATAGTAAGTTTTCTCCGAAGAAATGTGCATTGCGTCGCTAGTTTAGTGCTCGATAGGCACATAATTTAATGGTACACATACCCTCTTCTCGAATAACACGTTCGTAATCGACTGTAAGTCGCGGTACACGGTTTGTTATTATAGTCACAGCCCATTTGCAGGGGAATGTTTTTCGACCAAAAATGTTTATCAACAACGAAATAGTAGGTTTTTCCGAAGAAATGTGATTTGCGTCGCTGGTTTACTGCACGATAGGCACAGAGTATAATGCTGCACATACCGTGTTCTCGAATAACACGTTCGTAATCGACTGTAAGTCGCTGGTACACAGTTTGTTATTACAGTCACAGCCCATTTGCACGAGAATGTTTTTTGAACAAAAATGTTTCTCAACAACGAAATAGTAGGTTTTCTCCGAAGAAATGTGCATTGCGTCGCTAGTTTACTGCTCGATAGGCACATACTTTAATGGTGCACATACCCTCTTCTCGCATAACAAGTTCGTAATCGACTGTAAGTCGCGGTACACTGTTTGTTATTACATCATAGCCAACTTGCACGAGAATGTTTTTCGACCAAAAAAGGTTATTCAACAAAAAAATAGTAGGTTTTTCCGAAGAAATGTGAGTTGCGTCGCTAGTTTACTGCTCGATAGGCACATAATTTAATATTGCACATACCCTCTGCTCGAATAATATGTTGGTAAACGACTGTAAGTCGCGGTACACGGTTTGTTATTACAGTCACAGCCCATATGCGCGAGAATGTTTTTCGACTAAAAATGTTTCTCAACAACGAAATAGTAGGTTTTTCCCAAGAAATGTGAATTGCGTCGCTAGTTTACTGCTCTATAGGCACATAATTTAATGGTGCACATACCCTCTTCTTGAATAACACGTTCGTAATCGACTGTAAGTCGCGGTACACGGTTAGTTATTATAGTCACAGCCCATTTGCACGAGAATGTTTTCGACAAAAATGTTTCTCAACAACGAAATAGTAGGTTTTTCCGAAGAAATGTGAATTGCGTCGCTAGTTTACTGCGCGATAGGCACATAATTTAATGGTGCACATTCCCTCTTCTCGAATAACACGTTCGTAATCGACTGTAAGTCGCGGTACACGGTTAGTTATTACAGTCACAGCCCATTTGCACGAGAATGTTTTTTGAACAAAAATGTTTCTCAACAACGAAATAGTAGGTTTTCTCCGAAGAAATGTGCATTGCGTCGCTAGTTTACTGCTCGATAGGCACATAATTTAATGGTGCACATACCCTCTTCTCGCATAACAAGTTCGTAATCGACTGTAAGTCGCGGTACACTGTTTGTTATTACAGTCATAGCCAACTTGCACGAGAATGTTTTTCGACCAAAAAAGGTTATTCAACAAAAAATAGTAGGTTTTTCCGAACAAATGTGAGTTGCGTCGCTAGTTTACTGCTCGATAGGCACATAATTTAATATTGCACATACCCTCTGCTCGAGTAATATGTTCGTAAACGACTGTAAGTCGCGGTACACGGTTTGTTATTACAGTCACAGCCCATATGCGCGAGAATGTTTTTCGACTAAAAATGTTTCTCAACAACGAAATAGTAGGTTTTTCCCAAGAAATGTGAATTGCGTCGCTAGTTTACTGCTCTATAGGCACATAATTTAATGGTGCACATACCCTCTTCTCGAATAACACGTTCGTAATCGACTGTAAGTCGCGGTACACGGTTTGTTATTACAGTCACAGCACATTTGCACGAGAATGTTTTCGACAAAAATGTTTCTCAACAACGGAATAGAAGGATTTTTCCGCAAAAATGTGAATTGCGTTGCTAGTTTACTGCTCGATAGGCACATAATTTAATGGTGCACATACTCTCTTCTCGAATGACACGTGTGTAATCGACTGCAATTCGCGGTACATGGTTTGTTATTACAGGCACAGCCCATATGCACGAGAATGTTTTTCGACTAAAAATGTTTCTCAAAATCGAAATAGGTTTTTTCCGAAGAAATGTGAATTGCATCGCTAGTTGGCTGCTCAATAGGCACATAATTTAATGGTGCACATACCCTCTTTTCGAATAACACGTTCGTAATCGACTGTAAGTCGCGGTACACGGATTGTTATTACAGTCACAGCCCATATGCACGAGAATGTTTTTCGACTAAAAAATGTTTCTCAACATCGAAATAGGTTTTTTCCGAAGAAATGTGAATTGCATCGCTAGTTTGCTGCTCAATAGGCTCATAATTTAATGGTGCACATACCCTCTTCTCGCATAACAAGTTCGTAATCGACTGTAAGTCGCGGTACACGGATTGTTATTACAGTCGCAGCCCATTTGCACGAGAATGTTTTTCGACTAAAAAATGTTTCTCAACAACGAAATAGGTTTTTCCGAAAAAATGTGAATTGCGTCGCTAGTTTACTGCTCTATAGGCACATAATTTAATGGTGCACATACCCTCTTCTTGCATAACAAGTTCGCAATCGATAGTAAGTTGCGGTACACGGTTTGTTATTACAGTCACAGCCCATATGCACGAGAATGTTTTTCGACTAAAAAATGTTTCTCAACATCGAAATAGGTTTTTTCCGAAGAAATGTGAATTGCATCGCTAGTTTACTGCCAAACAGGCACATTATGTAATGGTGCATATACCCTCTGCTCGTATAACACGTGCGTAATCGACTGTATATCGTGGTACACAGTTTGTTATTACAGTCACAGCCCATTTGCACGAGAATGTTTTTCGACCAAAAAATGTTTCTCAACAACGATATAGTAGGTTTTTTCCGAAGAAATGTGATTTGCGTCGCTAGTTTACTGCCAAACAGGCACATTATGTAATGGTGCACATACCCTCTGCTCGTATAACACGTGCGTAATCGACTGTAAATCGTGGTACACAGTTTGTTATTACAGTCACAGCGCATTTGCACGAGAATGTTTTTCGACCAAAAAATGTTTCTCAACAACGAGATAGTAGGTTTTTTCCGAAGAAATGTGATTTGCGTCGCTAGTTTACTGCCAAACAGGCACATTATGTAATGGAGCACATACCCTCTGCTCGTATAACACGTGCGTAATCGACTGTAAATCGTGGTACACAGTTTGTTATTACAGTCACAGCCCATTTGCACGAGAATGTTTTTCGACCAAAAAATGTTTCTCAACAACGAGATAGTAGGTTTTTTCCGAAGAAATATGATTTGCGTCGCTAGTTTACTGCCAAACACCCACATTATGTAATGGTGCACATACCCTCTGCTCGTATAACACGTGCGTAATCGACTGTAAATCGTGGTACACAGTTTGTTATTACAGTCACAGCCTATTTGCACGAGAATGTTTTTCGACCAAAAAATGTTTCTCAACAACGAGATAGTAGGTTTTTCCGAAGAAATGTGAATTGCGTCGCTAGTTTACTGCCAAACAGGCACATTATGTAATGGTGCACATACCCTCTGCTCGAATAACACGTGCGTAATCGACTGTAAATCGTGGCACACAGTTTGTTATTACAGTCACAGGCCTTTTGCACGAGAATGTTTTTCGACCAAAAATGTTTCTCAGCAACGTAATAGTAGGTTTTTCCGAAGAAATGCGAATTGTTTCGCTAGTTTACTGCTCGATATGCACATACTTTAATGGGGCATATATCCATTTTTCCGCACAATACGATCGTAATGGACTATCGGTCGTGGTACATGGTGTGTTATAAGAGGTACGTTCATTACAATACATTAACATACACATGGCGTTCTGTAGGCGCAGAATTTGATCGTTTCTGATAAGATGCAATGGTACCAAAACTCAGAACGGATCAGATGGAACGCAGTGTGATCACCGCTGAATAATCGTACCATAACAACTTAGGCTGGAATATTTTGCAACGAAATATTTTGCCGCAAACCTATGAAACGAGAAAAGCAGTGCATTTCAATTTAAAAATTTGTCAAAAAATTTACAAAACAGTTCGTAGTAAATTGGAAAATCTTCTCAGACATGAACGTACAATCTGCTTCATGAAACGCTGTTTATATATACAACTGTGGCATCAAGTAAAGCAGAAATTAAAATACTTCGTGTTAAACCAAACTAAATTCGATATAGAAACCGATATAACACGAACAAACACAGCCATCAAATCGAACAAACGTCAAGGTACGATTATTATTGATTGCTAAATGAAACATTAACTCTGAATGCATTTTTAGTAAAGAAAAGCAGCCAGAAGTCACATCAGCATCGTGACAAATTCACATAATCCGTGATGGAAACTGATACAAGCTATTTTAGAAAACGCAAAGAAATACTGGTTTATATTTTGCGCTGAGCACAGTTGTTTTATAGTCAAAAATTTGACAATGTTTACGAAGATTGTCCTACGCTTTCTGTGTAAGTTTAGACTTTTATCTAAATATTACCGAGAAATCAGTAAGCTATAAACAAAAATATTATTTTAAAAATTATCATCCACAAGGGTATGTTTCTCGGTAGAAAAAAACTACCTACAAACTAATGTTTATTATTAGTTTAAACAATGCTTCTGTTTCTTTACTAAACATTCGAAGACTATTAAAATGCTTGATTTTTAGACATTTTATGTTTCATAACAACATAATGTTTAAACGCCGAATTTCTGTAACCTAGATTCCGTTTTCTATGTATTTTCAACTGTGACTAAGCAATAACAATAATATATATTCTTGCTACTACTTTTACTATTAAGACTATAAAGCTGCAATTTTAATACTGTTTGCGGTTTTTATGTTTAATTACACTGCAAAAAACGTCTAATCCGTTCGGTTAAATAGATGAACGCCACTATGTTTGTTTTGTAAACACATGTAAATATAACAAAGTGCAATTATTTGAACATGAAAGCTATTAATAGCATTTGATTCAGTAAACTCAGCAAATTGTAATAATTGGTTCAGTAAATGTCGCTTATATCTTGTTATTTTTTTCTTTAAAAGGTATTGTTAACAAAAACAATTTGAATTACCTTAATCTGTAATTTGAATTTAGTTTATAGGTACTTGATCAATTTCACAATAGTTTACCACTCAGGACAAGGAATTTCTTATGAAGGCCCGAGTAAACCCTGATTGTTGTTGTGTTATCAGGTTGAAAAAATTTTATCCTCAAATGTTATGGAGCCAGTGAGAATATGACAAAATATTAATAGAGCAATAATCAAAATTTTTATTACCATTGGGTGTACTCTAGGTAATAGCAACCATTAATTGACATAGTGTTTACTTGAATGTTGTGTAACGAAAGAACAATCGAACGTAAGGTTTTTTTACAGAAAATCAGCACTCTGGACTTTGGGAAATGTTCGACTGTCGTTACGAAAAAACGATGAACTCTTACGCTTAATTCAATCTACAGCTTAAGTCAAATCAATATCTCAAAGTACTCAAAGTTAACTATCAGCCTGGCCTCTAGGCTCTAATACTATAACTGTTTATCCGTGTATACACAAATAATTCCACTCTGTCTATTCTCAGCAAAAGAAGTATGGTGTGCGCGCCGTGATACAATAATCACTATATAAGTACACTGCGGTTCAAAACAAATAACACTAATTGAAATGATGCGCAAATACGCACGTACAAAATCCACAACACAAAATCCACCAAACTGACCAATCAGTAAAATCTCCAACCACAAAAGAGAAGAATATTTGTTAAAATATCGCAAAAGTGAGCACATGCTCTTTAACACTCATCATCATGCCGCAGTGTCTCTATCTTTACTTCTTCACAGGAAATCTTTATACCGCTTTAATATCCACGAGCCGCGTGACTGTCCACAATAATCGCCCAATAATACAACGCAGATATGCTGCTGCTTAAGTAACTGAAAACCAGGGATGCCTCTATGCCGTAATACAAATGTGCTAATGTCCAAATACTTTAAGCTGCTAGGAACAGAAGTAACCTGTTAATACCACCGCAAAGTCCAAACCATAATATAAGACTGACTTACGATAACCACAGAAGTAGAAGTATAGCTAGCGAACCAACCAACGAACAAAACTCTAAATTATCGCGCAATAACTACAGAATAAGACTGACGAACAACTGAAGTGAGGCTCAACAACAACCGTCAAACTCTCTGGCTGTCGAACTAAAGTGAGGCCTAGAGCAGAGTGCGTGCTGACTTAAATACCCAAGCTTGGACTCACTTGAATGTCATCTCTCAGTGATTCCGAGAACTGCAGGACTATTAATAGCAAAATGTTTTGACTTATTCTACTCCAGTACAAACAAAGTCGTTCCAAGGCAACCATATGTCATATGCAACAAAATTCAATAAACGATCGAAAACAACTCAGGACCATCTACCCCTACAAACAAGAACTACCTGCTTGAAATAGTTTCTAGACCATAGCTGCACAGAACTTAGTCAAAACACAGCCCATATTGCAAAGAAACCACCTACAGCGTAATTCGCAGAATTTCACAATGCACTATTGTCAGCATAATGCTACTTTATGTGCTGACTTAAAACTTAACAATGACACACAAACAATCGATAGCCAAAACAACAATCTTATCGCTCATGTGTGCACTTTTGCGATTTTTCTCAGTATTTGCATAATATGTATATGAAGAACATATACAAGTATGTATTACTACGAGTAAGCCTTGTTACAGGACTCGTGTGCATACGTAAAGTAAAACGACAAAGCATCATGGGATCACATATGCGGTATTGTTATAGAATGTAACGTCCGATGGACATAATGCCGAGTGACGAAATTCTAGTTAAAATTATCTTAGCATATAATGCTTTTTATGCTAAGCGCAGGGGCGTCGCCACGCGTGTCTCTTGTTACATCCTCCCCACCTTATATTGTCCACTCCTGGGGACAGTCAATATAGACTTAGGTTATAGCTGCTGGTTAATCCTTCAAAAATGTGATACATCCTAATATAGAGTTTAATAACCAAGTCACTGTGTTTCTTAGGGATATACAAGAAAACTTGAGTCGTTCGCTAGACCAAATCAATGCGTGGCTATCTAGCAATACCGATAAGCTTCCCTGAATGTGTTTTTATAAGAGTGCAAATATATACTATAAAATTCGCAAAACTGCTCAAATGAGCTTCACTGTAAATACTAAAATACCATATAACACCCAGAAATAATATTTTTTGTTGATTTTTTATAGAGTTTATTTCCCATATTATTTTTTATTTAGATTAACTCTCAACGATTAGTGGGCGCGATCTTAGCCTAACGCGCTCGCTGAGTTTTATTGAGTTTGCTGCTAAATGATAATCCTGCTAGTAGGAAAGGACGCCGAGTTTTCTTTCAGTTCAATGTCATTGCTCCTTTGGTTTTGAGAGTTGTATTTACAACATCGACAAAATAATTGTTTGAGATTCTTGCGAAAATAATATTGCATACAAATGATGAGAAAAATCAATGCGATTGCGATTATTACTAAAGTAATTTCTGATGGAAGTTCTATTCCGGATTCATCAGACATGAAAAATGATAACTCCCGTTTTAACCGTTCCTGCGTTCGGGCCGCGTGGTATTTGACATCATTTAGTTTACTCCATGCAGGAGGAGCTATATCAGAAAAGTTAAGCTGAAAATTTTCGACTTTTTGTACAATTACTTCGAAATCTTGAGCTGGCCTTAGATAGGAGGTTACAACTTGATCACCAACAATAATCATGGATAAATCAGAATGTGGAAAAACATTACACCGTGTTCTGGTACTGCAATCTTCTCCGCCTTGGTAACCTGTCCACCAGGTTGAACAGGGGTGACGTATTCCTGAGATGTGCGGACTAAAATGCCTACGCGCGTGCTCTCAATTATCGTTTCTGGGGAATACTGTTTAACATCGAACATGCATGACTTATTTGTAACTGAAGAGTTGCGCAAGTCCTGAAGACATGTGTCACTATTACTGGTCGGTAAGGATTCACGCGCGCAGTACCAAAGTCCTGTGCGCCTGCGGCAATGATACGAGATTACTTCATGAAAATATCCCTTATTTAGCGTTGTGTCATATGTAATCAAATTA